>JASAMY010001014.1:0-43735 GCA_030248085.1 Paralinhomoeus sp. GSCO2_6 | reverse complement strand
AAAATCAGCGACAAAGACATTCGGAAGAACGTCATGTGTAATCTAGGGCAGCGATGGCGTGAGAAAATTTACGGCTATAAGAAAAATCTCGTGTTTACTGGCTCCATCAAGAATCATCCAACCCAGAACCCTGCGCGCAAGAGGCCGATTCTGTACCAGTACGCCATCCGCTTCTCTACGGATATCCTGCGCATTTCCGTGCACGCAACAATACATACGTCGATACATGCATTCACTCCTGCTATACCTAAACAAACGCTGACTCGCTCGAACGGTGTTGTTGTTGGTGAGCCGTGCTGCTGCGTGAGTGGGACGGGGGGGGGTAGCTGATGGCTCACGCGTGGCTGCCTTATCTCGGCTTCGTTTTTGTAAGCAGCGTGGACAGACAGACGCACGCACGCACACACACTGACGCACATACGTATAGCTGCGTATTCTAGGAAGTTGGAACGCAACGACTAGACAGATTTCATTCCGCGCATAAGCCCAGCAGTGTGCACGCTGAAAGGTTGTGTAG
Source organism: Paralinhomoeus sp. GSCO2_6 (assembly GCA_030248085.1). Taxonomy (NCBI): domain Eukaryota; kingdom Metazoa; phylum Nematoda; class Chromadorea; order Monhysterida; family Linhomoeidae; genus Paralinhomoeus; species Paralinhomoeus sp. GSCO2_6. The sequence continues at coordinate 43,218 of JASAMY010001014.1, read as the reverse complement.
CACTTGCGAGTGTTCCGTTAGCCGCTGGTCGTAAGCTACGTACATGCTGTTATATACACTGCTAGCGCCGGTTTCAGACAGATTCTCAAAATTGGGTGGGCTGTGTGAAATTCTGGGGAAATTAGGGTAGTAAATTAGATAAATTATGATTGCATTTTGTTCTTGTTTGTCGACAGGGATCCTGTCAAGGCGCAATCCTTTGGCGCGAGATAATTTTGTGACATGGCTGCCCCTCTTTCGACCGTGGTAGTGACTCCTGGATTCGACGACAACTTGCCCATGTACAAGTGCTGCTGCGGCTGCTGCCATTCAAAAGTGAGCTGTGGCTTTGTGTTGCTCATAAAAAAAATCGTGTCCTGTTTTTGAGATTTTACGCATTTGTAACGTAAACATTTGTGCTGAGAGCGCCAGCTGGCCAGTTTTGGTTTTTTTTTAAAAGCTCCTCGGACGGAATAAAATCTGAGAATGGTCTAATCTGACTAAATAAATAAATCTAAACAAATTTACTCAAGTTGTTCAACTTCAGTGCGGCACTTGGACGATCGCCATTCTCTCCGTTATCGGCCTGATCGTTCAGGCGACGAGTGCGCTGAGCGGCGAGCAATAGTACTGTGTCATCAACAGGTGTTTATTATTAGAATTTTGAAACTATTGCAGTGCATACGGTTTCGCGACGGCCGAGCTGGTGATCGGCGTGATCGTGATCGGCTGCTTAGTCATCGGGCTGTGTAGCGAGCGAAAACTGTGGCTCGTACCATATTTGATCTATTCGGTTTGTCTCTTTTATCAGTCCTTCTTGGCCAAATCAATCAAATCAACACAGTTGCACTTTAGATTGTGATCATCGTTTTGGCACTGATCCTGGCCTTCTTCACCCTCCTTGGAGGAGCCTTTCTCGGAGCTCAACCCGTTGAATTCAAAGGAACCATCCAAGCGCGCAGTAAGCACCGCATCTGAGTCGCAGTCGCACGAACGTTGAATCAGCATGTGATATGGTGTGTGCAAAGCGTAGGTATGTACTTCGCAAATCTTGGCAAGCTGTCAACTTTAAAATAAACGACATCCTCTCACAGTACGAACGGCAATTTTTTGTGGCTTTGTTTATTGTCGTGATTTCGTCTTTGAAATGAAATTCCTCCTCGTTCAGTGGGCCGTGAAATGCTGTTCTCAGTGGCGGCGGGACTGCTGATTGCGGTCGCCCTTCAGATCTGGTTCTTCTCCATCGTGCTGACCTGCTACCGCTACTTCAGGGCTGCGCGTGTGTGCGTGTCGGTGGAGTTTGTTGCAGCAAAAAAAATTGGATATTGTGACCCGGCACTAACCCGGGGCTGCGGACAATAATAATGAGCTTACGGTTCAGCATCTTTGCAGAGCCCGTGGAAAATTTTCAAGCCCATTATTGAGGGTTTAACGTCGTTGGTTCCAATCCATGACGGTCTTTCGGTACATATATAGGAATGCTCAGACTCTAGGTACGATTGAAAATGAACACCACGAAACTGGTAAATAGAGTTGGGAAAAATACGTTTTGACTTTGGACCAGCGTATTTTTTTGAAAAAATGCGGTATTTTATTAAAAAAAATACGTATCTTTTGTATTTTTTAGAGTACGTATGTACAGGTACCATACATCATAGTAAGCCATCAGCGAAGTGTCCAAAGCTTAGAAATCGGTACATAAACTAGGTCGAACGCTGTAAAACTGTGCAAGCACGCAAGTAGACGAGTAGGAGTGTTTGTGTGTGCGTGTGTGTGTGGGAGGTGAGTGAGTGGGTGAGTGGTGCGTAAGCGGAGTAATGAGCGACCAAGAGATTTGCTTGGCATCCAACAAAGTGAGAAATGGGGGGCACGCATCCAAGAACGCGAAGCAGGTCGACGCGACACTAAGAACGCGACGAGCTAACAATAGCAAAAGCTAGCAGAACCGATTGTTGGGTTCGCGTCCGCTGCGTCCAAAACATACCGTAAGCAAAATCTAAGCCTCGTAAGAATAATGTGATATCAAACAAGTCGTCTTGTGGTAAGTCTACCCACTACACAACTCTCATATATGCTGTTCAATGTAAGGTGCATTGATTAACAACAAATGTTTTATTATCTATTGTAGGTTGATTCAACAAAATACAGGCTTACGACTCCAAATTACGACTACTTCCTTACGATTACGACTACGACTGTATTTTTAAAAATAAGATACAGGCGGCGGCGTATTTTTTCAAAAAAAATACGTGAATTTTTTTGAAAAAATACGTTTGAAAAAATACGCGCCCAACTCTACTGGTAAACAATATCAGGAGCAATTTCTCGGCCCATAGTGCACTATTCAAAGTGGTCACTGCCATATCATTGAAGGATGACTATCAATACGGGAGGAGAGGAAACTCCAGTAGGTATGTTGCTCACATCGCATGGGATGTGATCATTTTTTGAAAATTCTGCGACTTCGTATGGTATGCATCTGCAGTGCACACACACGCAGCCCTCAGGGACAAGTCGGCTGAGCCACAAGTCTACATGTCCGCTCCCACGACCGCACCTGCAGCTACTGCAGCGCCCATGGCCTACTACTCGGTGGCGCAGCCTCAGCAGGCCGCGTACCCACAGCAAGGTTGCTGGTAGCGTACATATGTACAAGCGGCCATAGAAATTTTGAAACACTCATTCGGCGTTTTGCGCGCACTAAATGTATGGACATATGTAGGTACCGGTGTCTTAAAACTTTTATTTTGAAGAACATCTAGAATTTTAGGAAGCATTGGACCGCCGCCGCCGAAACAGCAACCCTCGGCGCCAACCTGGACCGCCTGATTACTACGAGAAAAAATTGGTTTTAAAAATTAAAAATTAAAGATTTTTCTGTACCATAGGACTCTATTAGCGTCGCCAAGAGGTGGGGACGGTCCCCTCCAAAAAAAAAAACAATCAAAAAAGCAATGCAACAATGGAGAAGCTGAAGCTTAGAAACCTAGAAATATCAAACAAAAAAATACGGCCGCCGATGCCCCCACCCACCCCCCATTGAACTCTTGGCTATGCTATACTGCTGATGCTGAGGTCTTGCCTTTATTTGATTCACGCTAGTTGGTCTCGTATAGTCATGGACCTGCCTGTGGTCGCTGCTGAGCGTGCGTCGAGTGCCTCTACCGTAAATCCTCCAATAAAGCCCCCCCTCCAAAACTGCCCCCTTCAATACTGCCCTTTCCATTAGTGGCCCAGGTAAGGAGAGGTTGAAATGAGACCCGGAGGCACTATTGGAGGATTTACGGTTATTTACTGCGAACGTGCTTTTTTTTGTTCCTGTGCATACAGCCAACGTTCAATTTGCAAGGGGGGTTGCCCGTAGCATGTGGCTACATTGTGTACGTCGAAACACTGTACGTTAGTACATACAATACAGTTTGTGGTGTACGCTGCTGCTTGTTCAGTAATTGAGACGTAGGCTTTTGAATTTTCGCATCCACAACGAATGCACGCGCGTACAAGGGTAATCGGTGAAATTTTCAGCTGAAAACATTCTGAACAACAACTGCATGATATCCAAATTGAATTCAATAATTCAATTCTCTCAATGTTTGTCCGCTGCACCGATCAATTATCAGCCGCGATTCGATCGGCTTTTGTCCCACTCCACGCGCGATGAGCATCCTCCCGTCGGGGGGGGGGGGGGGGGGGGGAGTCTGTCCGGCCTTGTCCTCTGCGTGGCTGGTGGGTGCTCGCGCCAGTCGGTCAACCACCCTGGGTCGGGTGGGGGGGGGGGGGGGGGTAGAGGGCGGCCTTCGCACGTGCCGCGCGCGCGGGCGAGCTGTTTACGACTCGGCGCGCGCACGCGACGGACCGGCCGCCGCGGGTCAGGGTGACCGCGCGCCCACCACGACACGCGCGGTGTCAACGCGCGCCGTGCCAGCCGCCGTGCGTCCCTCCCCTCCCCCCCCCCCCTCCTCTCTCCGCCCCCTTCCCCCTCCCATCACTACCTCTACCCGCCTTTCACTTTCGCCGGCAAATAGAGACGAACAGCTGCCGGGTGGTTTGGCCAGAAACGAAAAGTGGAAAAGAACTGGAGAGACAAGAAAGCAAAAAGCCAAGAAGACAGAGATGCTCTCCCTGGTGGAGGCGGTGCTGCAGGAGAGCTACGAGGGCAGAGTGCCCGAGCTAAGGAGACGGTATTAAAACGCTTTCTTCAGTTTCAACCGGTGGTAAACGTCATACCTACATACATAGGTACCTATGTAAGTCATTGTTGTGATGTGAAATCCCTATGCACATTACAGCAATTTGCGTGGCGGCGACCCTGTGACTGCCTGTAGAAGCTTCAGTTCTCTACAGGAGCGAGGTTCATTCCTTTCCGCAGTGCCTCTACGCTTTCAGGCCGCTCCTGGTGGGCGCTCGGCCTCCCTTCGGTCATGGCCTCGGCGCCAGCGGCCGCCAGTCACCCTCCAGCTCGGACGACGCGGCGTCGCAGGGCAGTAGCGGTTCCAGCTCCTCCTGCCTGCCGTTCGACCGCTCCTCCTGCGCTGACGGCAGCACCGGCAGCAGCAGCAGCCACACAGGCGTGACCGTGCAGCCGACCCAGTTCGGAATCGAAGGACTAGAGACCGAGACAGCCAGACAAGACGTGGACACGATGACTGCGGGCGCTGGAGGCTCGGCCAGACCGAACCGGGTTCGTGGGCTGGGAAGACAGCGAGTTGGTGAATGAATGCGCAATGAACACATACTTACAGTGTACATACCGTAAATCCTTCAATAGTGCCCCCGGGGCACTATGCTTTCAACCTCTCCTTACCCCGGGGCACTATTGGAGTTGTGTTGCGTTCCTTAGGTGATAAACAGTTCAAAGGATCTCAAATGTCATTCATTAATGGGTGTACTGCACACCGCTTATACATAACTTCTGCTTGATTGGTGTCCGTGTATGATGCAAACGTAGGGTACTTTTTGCCCTGGGGGCTATTGGAGAGGAGGCACTATTGTACTGGAGCGTATTTACGGTACATACATATAGCCTATAGGTACAAAGTGATTGTCAAGCAAAGTGTACATGTAAATGTACTGCGTGGACCGGTAGATTCGTGCAATGCTGTACAAATACAGTAAGTGAAACCTTCTACAAATGGTTTGGCGAGTCAAAATTTTTGCGTCTTTTGTGCTCCTTGGGTTCCCCTAAATGTTGCGTGTTTGCTTTCTCAATCAACTCCGCATCTTCTACTCTTAGCGCCTGTGGCAATTGCGCGATTGCATAGAATGAACGAAGATCCATTGCTGCTACGATATCGAGTTAAATCTGGAACACCCCCCCCCCCCCGACTGAATGTAAGGATGCCACGCAAGTGTACATGTACAAAGACGTGCACGACAATTGGTATGTACTACATCTTGATGGTGCCAGTTCAGGACCCGATGTCGCACCGCATCATCGAGAAGCGGCGCCGCGACCGCATGAACAACTGCCTCACGAATCTCAGCAAACTCATTCCGCAGTCCCTTCTGCGCAAGGTGCGCTTTCGATTAAGAGTACAGACACTTGCATTTAAACGCACATACAAAGGTGCTGCATCGCACACCGTTCGTGAACGTGATAAATCGCACCAAATGCTGTTTACAAGGAAGGCAATACTGCTATGGCACGCAATTGAAAATGTTTAGGGTAGAGGCCGAGTAGAAAAAACAGAAATCATCGAGATGACCATCAAATACCTCAGACAGCTGCAGGAAGAGAGACGAGTCGGCTGTGCCAACCAGCGCAGAAACCATGGTACGGTAACAGTCGCATTGTACTGTATTTTTGACTCAATATGTGCAGTACTTCGAAACTTTATTTTAGTTGTTTGCATTGTTGTATACTCAAACGTAGGTATGCAACCATGCACCGATAAGTCCGCTAAGAACGTCTAGGCATGGGAAACCCGAATACAACGACAGTGCAACTGGAGAGCAAGGCTGTTGACACCGCAGACCTGCAAAGGACGGAAGCCGATTACGCAAACGGTGAGGCACGCACGCACGCAGAGACACGCACGCACGCACGCACGCACTCTCTGTTTCAGGCCAGACCTCCGCGAAGCACTTCGTACCAAAGAATCACCAAAATCCGATGGACACTCCACTGAACATGTCGCTTAAAGCGGAGAAATCAAGTTCAAACGCAGTGGCGGTGTTGCGGCGGACGCCAGTCACCCAAAGTGGAGGAGAATTGCGAGCTGCATTCGTGTTGGACCCAGTGGCCAACGTGTACGTTCCCAGCATGGTGCCAGTGAAAGCGCTGATTGGCTCTGTCACGACCAATCAACAGGACCAGCTACACCCAGTCACCATAGCTGTGCGCTTTCAGCAGCACTAGAACTTGAATAGGCTTGTTGTTTAGTGTGGTTTGCCACCATAAGCGACTTCTGAATACAGACAAATGTAGGCACAATTGTGGTGCATACAGTATGATGGAAGTACAATAGTGTGCAATGTATATGGATCAAACTTTGGCGAAAAATGTCTGCAATTGGTACAATTTCCGGCTATTCAACCGCAGATATGTACAATGTCGGCACATTTCGATAGATACAATTTTATGTAGTTAGTCTCCGTTAGTACATGCGCTGGCAAAGCTTGCCAAATGCCAATCCCCCAATCTCAGTATGTGATGGCTGTCGACTGCCAAACCACAACCGTGCAATACAGTGCTGGCTTTTGTGCGCGCGCAACGAATGATTTGTAACGTTCGTGTGAGTGTGCAATAAAGCGACGCTCGCCTGAGACAACAAACCGCATACCTAACGGGACAGATTTGCTGCACAAGCGGTTGATGCACGTACATACCATGTACATATCCGCGTAACTACTTGACACTTACTGGAGCAATCGGCACGCATGCGCGACTCATTTGGCAACGTTGCATAATTTGGCCAAGCAGGCCAAGGAGAATAAACACTCGGCTTTGACGCGATAACGGCTGAGGAAAACGGCCTATACAATTCGTCAAGTTGCTAGGCTATACCACTGGCTACGGTACCTATAGACATACCCACATGTGACCTTCGTGTTTGTATTGGCTGCAGCGCGCACTGCAGGCTTGTCTGATGATGCCCTCCGATCCAGATCGCTCAGACGAGTCCACCCAGGCAAAGTCGGCTCAACAATACCGGCAGCGTATGGCTGGGCTGACGCGCCGACAGATCCGTGATCCGCTCGCTCAATTATTGTATCATACTGCATACCTACACGTCTTTCCCGTGTGTGGAATGCGTACGCGCGCGTGCGTTGGAGCGAGCCTGAGTCGAGTCGCGGCGGGCTGTAATTATTCGGCGCCGCTTGACGCAACGACGTAATTACAAGTCGCTTCCGCATCGTCAAGTGTTGTGACTGGGGCGCGGGGAAGACCCGCGACGCATTGTCTTCCTCTCGATGGGACGGGCAGGGACGATCTCATCGTCGGTACCGGTGGTTTCGCCTCCCGCGTGCAAGCAAAGGAGAAAGTTTGCCCAGGGCGCAATCGACACCGGCGTGGTCGTCAGCTTCTTGACGACAGACGACGGCAGACGCCCCGATTAGCCGCGCGTCTGCGTGCGCCGAGTCAACACAGACGGCCGGAGCGCGGCGCAGCGCGCACAGGTGCGCGAGCCAGCGTCGCTTCCGGCGGCCACGCCTCTCGCCGGCTCGCTCATTGGCCGGCGTCCCTGGCGAACGCGCGCGCGTCTGCCCTTGTCTCGAGCGCGACGGGTTCTCTCTTCCAGGGCCCCCTTCCCATTTTAAGGACCTCCAGCCCGGCCCACCAACTACTAGGGAGAATCGTCTCCCCCCCCCACCGCCACCTTTCCGGAACGGAAGTGTAGTGCGTGTGTCGTCTCTTGAGTGGGGGGCGGCCAGCAGTCGTCGTTCGTCTCCGCTCCGCTCTCCGACGCGACAAAGCTTCCCTTCTTCTCGGCGGTTTCGCTCGAGCCAGACCGTAAAAGGCGGATTTAGCTTAGGGGCGCCGGCGCTTCGCACGCTCGGCTGGCCGCACTTGGCGGGCCGGCCCGCGCCGCCAAAGGCCTCGGCCGCGCGCCGCCATCCATTAGCCCGAGCGCCCCGCGCCCGCGCCCGCGCCTCTCCTTTCTCATCAGCGCCCCGGAGTCATCATTTCTGGTCGTTTCAGTTCCCTGGAAGAAAAAAGAAGAGAAATAGAATGTCCTCCGTGGGCGTGGAGTCGGTGGCGCGCTGCCTGGCGATCGGTCTCGAGCCCAAGAGTCGGCGTCGACAGCAGCAGCAGCCTGCGGCGGCGTCGGCGTCGGCCGCGCTGCCGGATGGCCAGGAGTTGCTGCGCAGCTTCCAGGAGGAGAACGCCAGCCAGATGTGGAACCCGGCGCTCGTCGAGAGCGTGCAGGCGCTCGAGTACGCGGGATTCGTCCGCCCCGAGACGCTGCTCGTCAGCGGCCTGGCCCACCACACCGACTGCCTGAAGGAGGCCTGGACGAAGCGCTGCGTGAAGCCGCCCCGTCACTACCGGCTCAAGAGTCTCGGTGGGTGTGCGACTGCGCGAGTTGTGCATGAGAGTGTGCGTGCGTGCGTGCGGTCGCCTGCCAAATGCGCGCGCATCCTTGCTCCCTGGCATTGTCTCTCGCTTTCTCTGTGTATTCTTCGAACGAAGTCGGTCGTATAGCAATTGCGGTCACTGTTTACGCGTCCCTCCTCAATTGTCGGATTTTATTGAGGCGTCCCGGTGGTTTCTCTCTATCCACTTCCTTTTTTCCAGGTGCTCTGCTCTGCGCACTGCGCGGCGTGGAGAGAGAGGCGCTTGTAAAAAATTCGATACGCTCATTCAATCTTCTCCGCTCTTTGACCTTTCCGCTGCGTCCGTAGACTGACGCAATGGCGTCGGCGTCGGCGCGCGCGCCCTTTGTGCGATGCGAGCCACTGCGCACCCTTTTGTGCAGCTGCGCGGCGCGAGCCAGCAGCGCGTCGATCGACACCCAGCGCCTTTATTATTGCGGTGTCGGTGGCGAAATGACGGATGACCAGCGCGCGACGCGACCAGTTCCACCAGTTCGTCCGTGCGTTAGTCCGTTCGTCCGTGCGTCGTCCTCGTCACGTCTCGCATTCATGCCAAATGAGCGTTGGCCGGCGATTATCCGTTCGAGGCCGGAGGCTGTCAGGTCGTCGTTCTGCCGCAGACTGAAACGCGTTCAGTCCTGCCGTTAGCCCGTCGGGAGAGGGGGGTGGAGGGAGGGGGCAAGGGGCGGTGTCTCTGGACGCAAGCTGAACACGCGCGGAGCGCCAGCGGATGAGGCCGGGTCCTCCTCCTCCTCCTCGCTCCTCAGGACAAACAAGGCTCCATGGGGGCGGGCTGTGGCGGCGGCTAATCGGAGGGAGGCGATCTATCGGAATTCGAGAAGGCTGACGCGGGCGGGTGGCCATCGCGGCCCCGGGCTGGAAGTGGGACACGCGACGTCGCATCTGCTCCGCCCGGTGGCGTGCCTTCGTCGTCGTCGTCAACCGACGGAGGAGAGCAGTTGTGTTTAAACAGCGCTGACGCGCCGGGGTCAGTCACCTGTTGTCGAAAGTGTCGCGGCGGCGGCGGCGGCGGCGGCAGCAGCTGCTGGCCCCGATTGGCCGCACAGCGCGCCCCCTTTGTAAATTACACTCGTAAAAACGCAATCGCATGCGCCGACGCAGCTGTCGTGGACGTGGGAGGCGACGCGACGCGACAGACACGAGATGAGACGTGAAATTTCAAACACGCGCGGAGCTTTCCCTCTCTCCACATCTCACCCTCATCAATAATTCTCCGGTCGCCCGCCAGTCACCCAGAAGGTGTCGCGACCCGGTCAACAACGGGATCTAGCCTTGGACACGACAGATTGCGCCGCCCCGCTGCCGCTCCTAAGCCCCCAATTTGGCCGTCACAATCCCAGCATTTGCCGGTTCACCAGCGCTGCGCCTTCATTATCTCTCTCTTTCTCTCTCTCTCTCACTCTCCCATGTCCCTTGTTTGTCGCTCGCCAGCGCGCGATAGCGGCCGCGCGTTTTCAGGGTAAATAATTCAGGACGGCGGGCGGAGCACCAGCAGACAGACGAGGGCGGGCGCCCAGGGTCAAACCGGGGATTACGGACGGGAGGCTATAGTGGGCGGAGCAGGGTCGCACGCCGCTGGGGTTACTGCGGAGCTGGCACACTGGCACTTAATTGGCCGGCCCTAGGGTCCTTCCCACACGCTGCTGTGTTCCACCCCCCAGTGCCGCAGGAGGAGGCAGAGCAGCACTCCCCCGCACTCTTGTGTAACATGAGCAGAGCTAAACACAAATCCCGTGCGGTGTTGTTGCTGCGCTGTTGTTGCGCGTTGTCCGCAGGGCCGCGAAAACAATACACACGAAGAGAGGAGTGGGGGAGGTGCTAACGACTGGATTAGGGGCAGGTGCGAGGGCAGGCGCTAATTGAATCGCGCTCCCCGGTCGCGAATTGGTTCCAATTAGAGGGCTTGGCCGGTGGCGAGACGAAGAGATTGATCGATCGATCGAACCAATCGAATCCGGCCCAATCAAAGCCCTCTCCACGAGGGGGTCGCACCCCACAGGCAAAACAAAACACGGCGGCGTCGACCACTTCAGCACAGCGCATTGTGTGCGCTTTTGTTGACACGCTCACGCGCGCGCAATTCAAATTGGAGGGAGGGGAATAACCTGATCAATGTACGGTAGGGGGAGAGAGAGAGGTGGGTGGCTTAATGAAACTACTGCCTATCGCATTTTTTACGCACGATAGAACGAACGAACAGATGCAAATGCAGTGCACAGCGCCCACCGCGCATTCCCCCCCCCCCCTCCACCAGAATTTATGCGTTCGCAAATTTATTTGCACACAATGTAAATTGAATGCGCAGCTTCCATTGTAAAGCGGTCTTTCAATTTGGGCAATATTCGACGTCAGTGTACGGGGCCACTGTGCAGCTTTTGCGATGGCTACATATACACATGCACACGGACAGGACTATGACCTGCCCTACTGTGTTGCATTCCGCACACTGCATTCCTTTCTGCTGTTTTTCGGGATGCACCTCAGGTAAGGGTGGGTCGCGATGGTTCCCCTTCTCAGGTGTCGTCCAGTGTTGTTGTTTCGTTCAACCCATTAGCAGATCGGATTCGGATCTCACCGCAACGCGTGCGTGCGTGCCGGTGCTGTTGCCTTTTCGCATGCGTCTCAAATGTCTCGGCCATTAGCGACAATTCCAGTTTGTCGCCAGGGTTAGAAGGTCGCGATCGCGACAGGCGCTAATTGATCGCTTTCACCGTGGCGGCATGGGTCTTTGTGGAAACTCCCCCGCCCAGAGTCTAGGGCCAGATGGTCCGAGCAGATAATTCCTCGTCTGATCTTCCCCAGAATTGAGGTTGCGCGCGCGTGCGTGCGTGCGTTTGTTTGCCCAGACAGAGTCTTTTACCGAGCGCGCGCACGCACGCACGCACGCACGCACGCACGCACGCACGCACGCACACACACACACACACGCACACACACACACACACACACAGAGGAGGTCTGCGAAAGTTGAGCCGACTTCTGGCCAGACGCACACACGAACACAGGCGAACGCACGCACACACTCCCCGGCGGTGGACGAGCAAGCGAAACAATGGCCGTGTAATCCGATTGCGTTCATTCATACGCTGACACTGTCGTCTGCCCAAACAATGTCTGGAATAAGAAGGCAAAAACGCCAAAAAGTGGCCAATATTCCGTCGGTGGTCGAGAACATGACGAATGGGACTGGCTGTCGTCAAAGAAATAAATGCCTTATTACACGCCAACTGCAGGCAATTTCCTCAGCACGCGCGTGGGACGTCAAGTGACGGACGCACGGACAGACAGGCGGACAGACAGTTCATTGTCTGACACGCACGCACGGACAAACAGTGGTTGTACGCCAGGGGCAGTGGGGTGGTTTCTTCGCCTATATATTGCCGAATTGCGGGAAGGGAACCACGCTCATAAATGCCCAGCAGTCGACGACCGTTTGTCGCGCAGGCGCGCGTCACAACAAACGCCTCCCAGTCCATAATCAGCCGCATTCGTTCCTTTGTCGCACACCGACAGGCGTACGCGCACGCACGCACTCCCATATGGCCGTCCCAATCGTCCTTTGTTCCGATTGAGGGATTTCGCGCGTAACAGCCGCAGGACGGCTCCTATTGTGCAAGCGGTGGGGGGGGGGAGCTCTGTGGGAGGCGATGCGAGCGGCTAGATCAAAAGGCGGCGCGTGTCCTCGCCGCAAGGGGTCCTCCCCACCCCCGAAACGCACTTAACTTTATTTGCTACTGAGCGCCGCGCGCCATTAGACGACGCACCTGTGCGTGCGTGTCCTGGGGTCGCGACGCGCAGCTCAGACTTAGCCGCAAACAAGAGGGAAGCACGGGTCAATTGGAGAGGAGGGACGAGGTTTCGAGAGATGGAGGATGAGCCGATCTCGATCTTTGGCACGGGAAATGAAGAAAGGATATTCCCGGGATATTATCCCCCCTTGTCCTCATCTCAAACTTGCTCGCACGACGAACAATTGAATCGATGGAAAGCGCAAAGCACGCGTTCACTTCCTTTGGGCGCAAACGCAAATACATACATGCATAAGCTGTGCGCGCCATGTAGATTACCCGCTTCCAGAATATCTGTGCGTGCATGCTTGAGCAGCAAACTACACCCTAAATAGATAGTTACATTGCCAGTTTTTGCATTGCTTTAGGCGACTTCGGCGGCCTTGAGGTCCGCGAGGTTAGGCAAACCGAGCGAGTGCCGCTGGCCGACGTCCTCTGCCTATTGGTGTCGGACCTCAACAGCGCCGCACGCCCCGCCACGGTCGGCACAATCACAGAGCTCCTGCAGCGCCGCTACAAGGGCATGGCCATGCCTAGACAGGTGATTCTACTATGCGTGTGTGCTCGCGTGCGTGCGTGCGTGCGTGCGTGCGTGCGTGCGTGCGTGCGTGCGTGCGTGCGTGCGTGCGTGCGTGCGTGCGTGCGTGCGTGCGTGCGTGCTCGCGTGCCTGCCTGCCTGCGTGCGTGCGTGCGTGCGTGCGTCAGTTGGTCACATACAATTTCGGCCGTTGACAGGAGGACCTGTTGGACACTCTGGCGGAGCTGGAACGGTGCGGCCGCATCTACTTCTGGCAAAGCGAGTACTTCATCGCCCATCCGCGCATGGTCCAGCAACTCCAGTGGTCCATGAGGCAGAACTTCGCGCCCACGACCGGCTTCTTCGCCCCGTCCACTGCCATTGATGTCGACTTCGACAGGTGCCTTAAATCGGACCGGTAGTAGTAGTAAGCATAGAAACTCGATTTTCATCAGGAATGGTTAGTAGACTTTAATACCGAACTGCACTGTACGCTCAACGTTTGACGAGCTGAGCGCATACAACAGTATGTAATAATTCGCCTTCCAAATCCGAACGTTCGAAATTTACAAAAAAAAAACATTCGAAATTGCCGTTCAGCAGAGAACCGCAGCGGAATACGACCAGCGCCGAGTGCCAGACGGGACCGAGCGTGGTCAACGCCGTGGCGCCCTACCAGCCGCAAAGGGCCAAGAAGTGCGCCGCAACTCGGACCGCGGCCGACGCCGCCTGCGGCACGGAGTCTGCGCCACCCGCGGCGCAAGCCGTGCACCGGAGCAAGTCCGTGAAGGAGAAAGGTGCGCGGGAACCGGACGAAACCGGTGTCGATCAGACCTTGTTGCTGTTGGATTAGGGTTAGGGGCAACGCTAGGAGGCCGTCTATGGCCCATACATATGTATAGCGTACCCTTCTCCATGACGCTTTCCCGTCTAGAGCCGTGTAATTAGCCAGACATTCGGAAGAACGCCAACTGTAACATGTGGCAGCGACGGCACGAGAAAATCGATCGAAAGGGGGGGAAGTCCTCGATCTAGTGGTCCTCGATCAAGAATCGAACCCAGAACCGTGCGCGCAAGAGGCCGATTCTCTACCACAAGGCCATACCTTGCTCGTCGGCGTATCAGACTCTCCATCTCGATTCGATTCAGAGAAGACCGCCGGCTTCTTCGCGCGTCTGTTTCGAGGCGGCGAGCGCCAAAAGACCGCCGACGGACAGAAGTGCAAGCTGAAGGCCGAGACGCAAGCGAACGTGGTCCAGCCGGCCGCGACGACCGCCACCCTGCCTCGCGGCGGCGCCGCCGACGCGCAGCCGGGTGTCTTCTCGGCGCAGTTCCCGCCCACGCAGTGGCTGGTGCCCGTCGACAATCGGCAGCAGCTGCTGCAGATGTACCAGCAGCAACAGCAGCAGCACTTCCTCACGCAGAAGCGCCAGGCCAAGACCAAGGGCCAGCAGCCCCTGCAGCAGCAGCAGGGCTACTGCGTCTTCCCCGAGAACCTACTGGGCACCCCCATCAAGGAGGAGCGCAACCGCAACTGGCAGCCGCAGCAGCCGGCGGGCAATCAGAAGCTGAACCGCTACCTCAGCAGCAGCAGCGAGTGCGTCTCCACCATTCCGGAGGTGGAGACGAGGCGGGTCCAGCAGCAGCCGTCCTCGATGGCCAAGGCTCGTCGCCAGCCGCCGGCCCGGAAGCGCGGCAGCGTCGGCCAAGCCGACTTCCCGCCGCGGCGTCTGGCGACGCTGCAGTCGGCCGACGACGACGACGACGACGCCGACCTGGAGGCGACGCTGGACGCGCATCGCTCCGCCGAGCGCCGCACCTCCACGCCCACGGACTCTCAACCCGCGGCCCCGCTCGACACGTCCGCCGAGCTGGAGCTGCAGCTGGCCGTCCGGCGCCAGAAGAAGACGCAACCCAAAGGCGGCAGCGATAGCGCCTACAGCCGCAGTCCCCAGGCGAGCGCGGCCGACAACCAGTTCAGCAGCTGGTCGGGCAGCGAGGCGCTGGCTGCCGCCGCGTCTGTCGACGATGACGACCGCGACCACACCTACATGAACGTGCGCGCGTCCGAGCGCACCTATGAGAATCTGCACGACAGGGACCGACGCGCCGCGGCCAAGCGCCAGGACTCGACCAAGTTCGAGAATATCTCCGGCAGCACGACCTTCAAGGCGGACGCGGACGCATCCGTTCAGGTGTCCGTCGTTTGAGCGCCACCCCCACCATTCTTGTCTCCCCCAATGAGCAAAGCGTCTACTGAGTTACAGAGTGACTTAGATGTTCTTTCGTTCCCTCTCCCTTCTCGTTGTGTATCACACACTTTTCTGGAGAACCAAAGCGACGAGTGACGCGACAGCCAAAAGTTGTGCAGTGTGTTTTCGTGTCGGTTTCGCAAATGTTGTTTTTTTTTGGATTTGCGTTCTCCATTCGAGATGACACGAGCTGTGCGCGTTCGAAACGTTTACCACCGTGTACAGTGATTGCGAACCAAGTTTTCTTCAGCAGTGGTGTCGCATTTGAATTGCGTGAACACGCCGAGAAATACCAAATGTATCGATTTCTTGTGGTTTGCATATTCGAAACGACAAGCCGTATCTGGTCGAAGCCACATTTTTTTTTGAGGTTCGAGACCGAAGTCTCAGGCGAGAGGGGGACCGCATGGGTCCTTGGTTACCTCTGCCTTCTACAAGACCGATTGTCTTAATCATACCTGTACCCCGGTCTGGAAGAGTGGGGGGGGGGGCGGCCTTGGGGAGGGGGGGGGGGGCCAAAAGGGGGGGGGGGGGGGGCGGCCGTCAAGAAAATAGACGGCACTTTTTGGGGGAGGATTGAACACTGAGGATTGAACTCCGCACCCACTGAGGATTGAACACACACTGAGGATTGAACTCCGCACCTTGCGATTTGGAACCAACGCCTTAGCACAACTGCGCGAACAGCCGAGCCGAACTCGATGCGATTTCCGCCTGTCGCACAGCATTCGGCCCGCTGTGGGGATAAGCGGAGCCGCTCGCTAGTCATCCGCATCGGTAGTTTGGAATTTGTCGTCTCGCTTTCCCTCTAATCCTTCGCGTCCTAATCGACGTCGCTCAGCCGAGTTTTACCGGCTCGTTTGCGGATAAGTCTGCGTCCTTGCGCGCGCACGCACATCTGCGCGTGCGCACAGACCAGCAGACGACGGAGGCTCAGTAGCAAATAGAGTCAAGTGTACTCTGCTGGGAAGAGCTCACGCGGCGGCCTATGATCTTGCCGACACGTCAGAAACGATGCCTGTTGGTTGGTTGCTGTTGGTTGAGTGGGAGATCGGTCCGCCGGCCAGAGAACAATTGGTCGCGTGCGTGCGTGCGTGCGTCTGTTTGACCAGAGACAAATACCAGCAGAGGCGGGTCACACGACACGACCCGCAATCGCATACCCCTACCTACTCATTACCGTTGCGTACGTTGCATTGTACCACCTTACGCGTACCATACGCAACAAACGTTTTGGGAGCGGGCATTACACCGTTATTTGGCAGTGTGGGGGGCTAAATGGCCGAATTCTGGGGGGGGGGGGGTAACCGTTGACTTATACTGGTACTTTTTGGTCTAAAATGGGTATAAACAGGCTCTAAATAGTGTTATTTAGCTGTTTTATGGTCATATAACACTGAAAAGCACCAACATTTACTCACTTTGTATCGTTTCAGACATGGTGAAAATCCTTTAGGAAAATTCTGTGGGGGGGGGGGGGGGGGTTCGGGGGGGGGGGGTAGAAAAACAGTGGGCCCAACCCCCGCAGTTACAGGTATGATTGGGGGTGTCTGTAGCAAAAAGTGGGTGGTTTGGATCTGGGGGGAATACCTACACGTGGCTTAACCTGAACGCGTGTGATTCCCGCACTTTTAATTGCGTCATGTTGATTTCAATTTTTTCTTTCTTCAATCTATTTTATTCGTCACCATTCTCACCCATACGGACCCCCACTGAGCAGCAGCCAGCTTGCATGCATCAAACCTAGCTTGCGCGAGTATGTAGCTAATATCCGGCATTAGGGACATCCGCGCAAGCACCTTATTTAAAATGAGGACACACAACGACAATGGGTACCTATGGCGGCTAAGGGCTCACAACAATCTGTATTTAGGTAGCTGTGTGCTTTGTGGGTGCCTACCTATATACTGACAACAGCAGTGACACAAACGCTTACGGATAATTGATCTCAAAACGACTCTTTTCGCTTTTGTATTTACTGATATACCGTGACCGTAGAATCGGTTTGGGTATTTGGGAGGGGGGGGGGCGCTAAATTCAGAGGGGGGGCAGCACTTCTGGCTCGAGTTCACAGTTTCAGGCGGGGGGGGGGGAGGGCTAAATTTAGAGCGAGCGCTTTTTAACCGATTATACGGTAATTCCGGCGAGAAAAATGAGAAAAAGGGAGAAAAATGCGTTAAATGTGAGAGGGTATTTTGGTGATGACAGAGTGAATGGCTCTGGCGACCTTGTCCACGTTGCGCGTATTCACGCCGCACACGTTGATACGACCGCTGCTCATGAGGAAAATGTGGTGCTCCTCGATCAGGACGCGCACTTGATCCGCTGAACAAATCAATCAATGAATCGATACGATGATCAATCATAGAGTGCAAGGCGGTAGTAGGCAGGGAAATGACACTGTTGTCGCTGTGTGTGTGTGCGTGTGTTCGTGCGTGCGTGCGTGCGTGTCGGTGCGTGCGTGCCAGTGCGTGCGTGCCGGTGCGTGCGTGCCGGTGCGTGCGCGCCGGTGCGTGCGTGCCGGTGCGCGTGTGCTGGTGCGTGCGTGCCTGTGCGTGCGTGCCTGTGCGTGCGTGCTGGTGCGTGCGTGCTGGTGCGTGCGTGCCGGTGCGTGCGTGCCGGTGCGTGCGTGCCGGTGCGTGCGTGCCGGTGCGTGCGTGCCGGTGCGTGCGTGCCGGTGCGTGCGTGCCGGTGCGTGCGTGCATGCGTGCGTGCGTGCGCCGTGCGTGCGTGCGTGCGTGCCTGTGCGCGCGTGCCGGTGCGTTGCGTGCCGGTGCGTGCGCGCGCGCGCGCGCGCGCGCGCTCAGCGCACCGGTCAGTCCCGTGAAGCAGAACATGCCGATCTGGTCGGTGATGTGTCGCCAGCCGCCCGGCGTCTTCAGCGCCTCCAGGCGCTCCCTCAGCAGACGGCGCATCTCCCGCACGCGGCCCGACATCTCCGCCATGTGCTCCTGCCTGCAAACGGGCCGTGGTGTGACTGCCCCAGACTACAGATGTGGCGTTCTTTTCTTCCGAAGGTCTTTGGCTAATTCTGCGGCTCTCTAGACCGGGGAAGGCGTCATGGAGATGGCTATGCTCTATGGGCCATTGACGGCCCTCCTGGCGTCGCCCCAAATCCAACAACAACTACAAACGGGCGTACTACTCGCCATAGGGAGGGTGGCACTACGGTACCTCCGGGGGGGGGGGGGTCAAAAGATTTAGAAAGTTTTACGGCGTCCACGAGAGTGGAAAATAGACACACGTGCAACTGTAGGGGGGGGGGGGTAAGATGGGACCCCCTCCACCACCAACCACATCTGTAGTACCCGGCACCCCCAAAATCTTTCCACCCGCCGTTTTTTATCTAACGGACTTTCACCCTATTTAGAACGGTCAATAAAAGTGGGCAAACGTTTTTCGTCTCTTTCAGTGTTGCATGCTACGTGCCAGAAAACATTCGGCCATAAATCTGCTAAACTACACTATTTGGACCCATTTTTAACTGAAAGGTACCAAAGTCTCTAGTCATCCCTCCAAAGTGCCACCCCCCCCCTCCTTCCGATCACTCAGGATCATACATGTAACCCGGTTTTTAAAGTGGGGGGGGGTCTGAGAGACTTCTGGGGGGGCGTGGGGGGGGGGGGTACTCAGATTTGAAGAGGGAGGGGGTCCCAGAAGGGGAAAAAATGTTCCAAAATAGTGTCTAAATAGGCACTTTTCAGTCAAAAATAGGTCAAAAATGCCTTAAAATAGGGTATAAATAGCGTTATTTAGCTGTTTTAAGGCCAAAATACACTGAGAAAGGCAAAAAGTACACTACTTTGTACAATTGTTGGCAAGTTGGAAAACTTCAGGAAAATTCTGGGGGGGGGGTCTGGGGGGGGGGGGGCTGGGTAGGGGTAAAATTCTGGCTGGGGGCGGGCAACCCCCCCCCCCCAGTTACATGTATGCTCAGGATCAGGATTGATACAACAACCATCAGAGAACGCGCAAGATCAACATACTAATCCATACTTGATCAATTGAAAAGTGATCAGTCATCACCACGTACAGGCAAACGCACGCACGCACGCACGCACTCACCACTGAGCGCGCCACTCAGGGGTCGTCAGAATCAGATGAACGATTCTCGCGCCGTGACTGGGCGGATTCGACCTATTTTCAATTTTCAGTACACATTTTTATTATTTTTCGACACTATTTTCCAATATTAAACGAACGCACCACAGCGCTCTGAGAATCAAGCTGAACTGCGACTTAAACGGCGCAATGTCCACGATTTCCGGACCCAAAATCACCGTCAGATTGCCCACGCGTTCGTCTGAATGCATTGGCGATAAAACAAGCAATTAACATTGCAATCAAGCATAAAATAATTGAATTAAAGTCGCTTCGCGGAAAAAAAGCGTCCCCAACATTTTTTTTACAGGGCCAGCCTTAGAGACGAAGCAAAATGAAAAACGAAAATCAAGCCGAGCGCCCCGAATATTAATGAATCAATTATTAATGATAAGAAATTTCTCGGAAAACGTAAAATTAGAAATCACTCACTGTAGAGACCGAAGTTCTTGGCGAACGACTGAGCGACGAACATTTCGAGGCCTTGCGACTCAAAGTATCTGTACGTAGTGTATATGCAAATTCGGGTTTTATTCATGCGTGCATATTCATGCGTATACCGTATACGGTAGGGACTGGTTTTTCTGGCGTGCGTGCACTCTCGTTTTCTATAGGCACTGAGTGCGCGCGCGTGCGCTTCATTCGTTCATAGCATAGCGCGCATTTTCCGTAATTTATTCAATTTTTCATGTATATTTTCAACGAAAAAAAAAACACGCACCGCACGGCCCAGGCGTCCGTGTCTGGGTCGCCGCTCGCGAAGCCTTGATAGGCCAGATCGAAAAAGGGAAATATGCGCAGACGCTAAACGGACGACAGATTACGGTATTCTCTGTTTGCTATATGCATACAGCACACAGGTCTCTAGTCGGACTGCACCTGAGAGGCAGAAGACCTTACCCCCTTTTTGGAACCCCCCCCCCCCCCCCGAGGGGGGGGGGGCAATGTCCCCCACCCACACTCAAAAACTGTGTTTAGGCACTGACGACATCTGTTAATGACACCCTTCTTCAGGGAAGTGGGGGGGGGGGGCTACTTCAGGGGGTAACCCCATTATGAGTGGGACTTGAAGGTACCCCCCCCGTTATGTACCAAACCGTAATTTGGGACCAATATCACCAATTGCACTACGGCTTGGCCAAATTTAGTGCAACTGGGCTGTAACTGGGGGGGGGGGATTTGGGGTTAACCCCCCACTATTTTTTTTACAGCCCCCCCCGAATTTTTCCAAGGGACTTTCAGCCTATTTATACCCATTTTTGACCAAAAAGTACAATATAACTCAAAAAAATGGCCAGCTACCCCCACTTTTTGCTCCACACCACCCCCCCCCCCACTCTTCCAGACGCTGTTACAGGAATGGTCGCAGAGGTGTAGGTTCGAACGTTTTCCGTTTTCAAAGTACGAAGGCGCAGCTCGTACACTTCCGGCCATTTTTCCAGTCAAAATTTTCAGCGCATCGTATTGTATTGCTGCGTTCGAGAATATTTTAACTCCCCCCCCCCACACAATGCCCCAATCCCGCACCTGCGCATGCACACTCGCTACCGTATCAACCGACGCACGCACACACGAACGCGCACGCACGCACGCACGCACTTTCACGACATCGCAGATTCTCTCCCACTGCGCGCGCGTAGGGTCCACTCCGGTCGGATTGTGCGCGCAGCCGTGCAGAACGACGACGGAGCGTGGCGGGGCTTGCTGAAAAAAATTGAGAAAAATGATTAAATTAATTTAAAAATACGCAAAAACCTCCAAGTCTGCGAGCATGCCCTCGACGTCGAGCCGCTTGTTCAGCGCGTCCCAATAGGCGTAGTGGCGAAAGTCCGCGAAGCCGGCGTTCTCGAACACCAGGTGGTGGCTCTCTGGAAGTGTGAAATTTTAATTAATCGCTAATTAATTATTATTATTATTCATTAATTAGTTAATTAATAATTCAGAAAAATTAATTAAGATAAAAAATAATTAATAATTATAATAATACAAAATGAATGGACATTCGACAGTCAAAATTTCCAAAAAAAAAATTCCAATCTTCTGGACCCTCCCCCCCCCCCCCAGAAATAAAGGCTGACGACCCCCCACCCACTAGCGGATCCAGGATTTTCCGACAGAGGGGGGGGGGGGGGAGAAGGTGAAATTTTTTCATAGAACTTATCCAAAAAAGTCAAGTTTTGGCCCTGGCATCGGCATTTGCTTTGTGTGCACTATTTTTAACACACAATAGTGAGTTGCGCTAGAACCACAGCGCCGCAGGCGAAAATTTCACGGTTTTGAGCGCCTTAATCCGAGAAAAACGTAAAAATCTGCCCACTTTGCCCCTGTGGTCGTCCTTCTTTCCTTCTTCTCTCCCTAAACTCTCCCCCCTCCCCAAAATCTGAGCTGACAAGAGTGGGAGACCTCTCCCCCTTCTGGATCCACTCAAAAAAAAAAACTGTAAAGTCAACTTATACCGCACTAATTAATAAGCCAAATAAATCGGTCTAACCCCAAGAGGGTTTGCTCAGGTAAACCCTGCTGAAATGCAGCTGTCGGTGGAGAAACTCTGCGCCGGCGCGCAAGCCACCAGTGCCCGACAGAACTTGAAAGCCGTGTGCCTATGCAAATTGTCGACAGCGTATGGCCTAGTGCTAGAGAATCGGCCTGTCGCGCCGGCCGGCACGGTCCTTCCGGGTTCGATTCTCGATGGAGCCACTAGATCGAGCACTTCCTTGTCAGTGCATTTTCTCGTCCTAGATTACAGCAGATGGCGTCCTTCCAAATTGTGGACTCTGGGGGAAAAAGAAAAGGCGATTGCGGGAATTGAAGGCTGGGATTTGAAGCCAGATGCGGAATTTTCACTCTTCCAATTCTCTTTGGCTAATCATGCGGCTCTGGGCGTCATGGAGAGATGGGTGGTTCCCGGAACTTACGTCCCCTCTTGCCATTTAGGGCCCCACCGAGTAATTTGCGTGTTTGGCATGGGCGCTTTTTGCTTGTGTATGAACGACTGGATAAACACTGCTGCTGTCTAACTACTATAGTATCATCTACTACTCCGTAACATAACAGACAAAGACATGGAGATTCAAAGTAGCGTCTGTACATATGTCATCATGCGCCGCACGCCACCGCGATGGACAATGTCTGCTGGAACGCCACGACCATGTCGTGTCCGACTCATGCAGCTCGATGTCGGCCAGCCTTCAAGGATGAAGAAGCGCAAGTACGTCCGGTTGGAGGAGCGGCTGCAGCGGTTGAAGGACTGCTTGCCGAAGCGCATCGCGGACGCCGAAACGGAAGAGGAGCCGCGCCGCTCTCTTGCGGCACAGTCGCCGCGCCTTCTACCTCTTCGGCAAGAAGCGGCGGCCAGCCGGCCAACAGGACAGCAGTAGTGACGACGACGACGACGAAGAGGAGGATGAAGAGAATAGCGAACACGCAGATTGAATGGTGAACACAGATTCTACGATGACCAATGTTGTTCTTAGAAGGCGAACAGTGATGTACCGCTTAACGTTTAGAGGTAGTGATTGAAGGTTTCCAACTTTCTATACACTGAGCAACGCATTCGCATTGTAGGTAATAAGCTGTAAACATTCCTGTCACCTTTTATATGGCAAGTTACTCACAAGCAATTTTTATGAGAAAAGGGCCGCACGCGAGCAGAGGGGACGTAAGTTCCGGACCCGAGATGGGTACGCTACATGGGAAATTGAGGGCCTCCTAGCGTCGCCCTTAATCCAACAACAATCGCCATACATGTAACCGGGTCTGGAAGAGTGGGGGGGGGGGGGGGTAAATGGCCGAATTCTGGGGGGGGGGGGTGGAGCAAAAAGTGGGGGTAGCTGGCCATTTTTTGGTTATACTGGCACTTTTTGGTCAAAAATGGGTATAAATTGGGTCTAAACTGTGTTATTAGCTGTTTTATGGTCATACAACACCTAAAAGCACTGAAAAACACCAACATTTACTCACTTTTATCGTCTTAGACAGAGTGAAAAGCCCTTGGGAAAATTCTGGGGGGTTGGGGGGTAGTTGAAAAATTCTGGGGGGCCCCCAACCCCACAGTTACAGGTACGCCACCCCTCCTCCCGCACGCACACACGTGCACGCACGCACGCACGCACGCACGCACGCACGCACGCACGCACGCACGCACTCTTACCCTTCCCTCGACAACGCTGCGCGCCTGGTCCGTGAGCAAGAGCTGGACGGCAGCCTGACAGAAGGGCGCGAAGCCCGTGATGGGCAGGTACTCGTGGTTTAGGCTCTCGTCAGCTGCCAGCGCCCTCTCAGCCCGCCGCACCACGGGCAGCACCCATGGTTGGCCCTCGTTCGTGCGGTACGCTGCAGTGCACCGACAATCACCTCACTTTTCATTTTAGACAGAGTGAAAAAATCCCTTGAAAACTTCTGGGGGTTGGGGGGGGGAGGGTGTTGCAAACCGTGGGGGTAGTAACCCCAAACCCCCAGAATTCTGCGGGGCCCCAAACCCCCCCCCCCCCCGGTATGGTCAGATTCAGAAGGAGGCACACGCACGCACGCACGCACGCACGCACGACACGTGCATTGAACCGGCCTGGGTAAGGGTCGATGGAGAGTAGAGACCATCCTGGCCGGGGGGGGGGGGTAAAGCTGGAATGTGGGGTTGTTGAACTCAGAACATGGGGGATCCCCCCCCCCCACTGTGCCACCAGGGGGGAACAGTAAAACAGACAGGCGAGAAATTGGGAATTCCGAACTTTGGGCAGAAGGGGGTAGGGTGAAGAACGTGGAACATTCTGCGAGTGTTGTGGAGGTTCGGGCGTCCGCTGTGGGGGGGGGGGGACTTTAGACTAGCAGGGGCATACCTTTAACTGGCGGGGGCTGGAAGACCCCCGCAATTTTCACCCCCCCAGAATATGTCAACCAAAAATGCATCCCCCCCAATTCTTGCTCTGGTGAGACTCCCTTGACCAGACCGGGTCACAGGTATGGGCAGGGGGTGGTCATGGGTGACTGCTTCTGATAGTGGGGGGGGCCTCTCTCTGGTCACACATCATTGACCGCTGCCAGTGAGAGACCAGACAGTCAGCCCGATCCTGGGGGGGGGGGGGAGGCCATATGGCCTAGTGGCAAAGAATCGGCCTCTTGCGCGCAAGGTCCTGGGTTCGATTCTTGATGGAGCCACTAGAGCGAGGATTTCACTCTCAATGGATTGTCTCGTGCCATCGCTGCCCTAGATTATAGATGGCGTTCTTCCGATGGTCTTGGGCGAATTACGCGGCTCTAGACCGGGGAAGGCGTCATGGAGATGGCTATGCTCTATGGGCCATTGACGGCCTCCTAGCGTTGTCCCAAATCCAACAACAAAAATGGGGGAGGGGGGTGTGGGCTGGCTGTCTGGTTCCCAAGCTATGCGCGAGCCCGGCTGCGCCCATGTCCGACCTCCGACGGTGAGGTTGACCTTGTCCTCGGCCCTGCAGTCCTCGTACATTTTCTTCTTCTGAAAGACCTCGACAGGCGGGCCCTGCTTGATGCCCGCGAAGTGCGAGCCGCTCGCCTCCTGCTGCTGAGTCGCCATCTTCCCCCCCTCTGGCAAGAGCTGCTTGTTGGCGTCGTCACTCCGTAGAGAATACTGTCAATCGAGCACTTTTTTTAGGTTCGAGACCAAAGTCTCAGGCGAGAGGGGCACCGCATGGGTCCTTGGTTGCATACCTGTAACCGGGTCTGGAAGAGTGGGGGGGGGTAGACGGCACTTTTGGGGGAGGGGGTGGCTGGAGCAAGAAGTGGGGGGGGGGTGGCCGGCCATTTTTGAGTTATACTGATACTTTTTGGTCAAAAATGGGTATAACTAGGGTCTAAACAGTGTTATTGGCTGTTTAATGGTCATACAACACCTAAAAGCACTGAAATACACCAACATTTACTCACTTTTATCGTTTTAGACTGAGTGAAAATCCCTTGGGAAAATTCTGGGGGGGAGGGTTGCGGGCGAGTTGGGTGGGTGTTGGAAAAATAGTGCGGGGCCCCCAACCCCCACCCCCCCCCCCCCCAGTTACAGGTATGCTTGGTTGCCTCTGCCTTCTACAAGGCCGATTGTCTCAATGAGGAGAACAGCGATCAGGGAGGCAGCACAGTTTTGGCGTGAGTGAGCGCCTTGACCAAGGGGAGTTACTGTTCTTTGGCAGTAGTGCCACGCTGAGGATTGAACTCCGCACCTTGCGGTTTGGAACCAACGCCTTAGCCCAACTGCGCAAACAGGCGCCAACTTGTGTTTTAGGATATGCGAGTGCGCTGCTACGAGGAGAACACAAAGGAAGCACTATAGTAGGGAACAGCGGGCAAGAGATTGAGTTGAGACAACGCCCGCACGCAATGACACTCACGCGCACGCACGCACGCACGCACGACAAATATCTTTGACCCCAAAAACTCGGCACAGAGTGCGCGTACGCACGCACGCACTGTGCCTTATCACGAGTTGGTCGCTTATGAACGTCAGAACCGTGCCAGCAGGCGACTTAGGCGGTAAAACTTTAGGCAAACAGGCAGAAAGCCAGCAGAGACTGGTCGGACTGTTCCTAGTCTCGAATCTTACTAACTAGCCCGACAGCTAACTAAGCACGCACACGACGTCACCATAGCAACCTCTAAGCATCCCTTCCCTACTATATAGCAAAGTTTTCCAACTCTAATGCCTGCACTGTAGGAAAGAAAGGGCAGAAGAGTGGGGGAGGGAAAGGGGCATAAGTGCCCGCTGGGGGGGGGGGGGTATATGGGGGGGGGGTATACCCAGAGGTGTAACTGGCCATCGAAGCTGAGGGGGGTTGAATCTGGGATTTTTCAAACGTAGCTGGGGGTGACCTGCACGGCCAAATTTGATACAATTTCTCTTTTTCCAGCCTCAATAATGACCTAGAAAATGCTTCGTGAATGCTGAAAACACAGCGTCGCAGGCAAAAATTTGTGAATTTTCGGCCAAAAACGCGCTTCAGTGACTATAAAAATGGTCAGTTGGAGCAAAAAAAAAAACAGCGCCGCAGGCGAAATTTTTGACATTTGGACAATAAATGCTGCTCACAGGCCTGAAAAACACCTTGGGAAGTATGAGAAACACAATTCAGCCTGCAGTCAGTGCAGGATTGACTAAATCTGGGGGGGGGGGGGTGTGGTCCTACTTTTCTTGCAGGATTGACCGAAGCTGAGGGGGGGGGGGGTGAACCCTGCCTACACCCTACCCAGTTACACCTATGGGTATACCCCTCCCCTGGAAGGCCCTATCCCAAAAGACTTTCGGGACGACGCCTCCCCTGGCTTTCATTTTCGGGAGCTTCAAGCCAATGTCTTGTAAAAATGGCAACAAGTGTGCCGGCGCTGTCTTTTTGTACTCTGCAGCTTAAAGGTACATAGAAATGGCGCTTAGATCACGATTTGGGTACATTCTGAGGCGAATACGTACAATTTTTGTTTTGTGCAATTCCGACGTATAAAACGCCATCCCAAAAATCCAGATTTACCCATCCCATACGCGCGCTCAGGGGGGGGGGGGTGGAGGGCGGGTTCACCCTCCCCCTGGCTATAGCCGTCCCGCTTTTTTGCGGGAGGAACCCCCCCCCCCCACGGGCCATCGCCATCCCGGATAAGTTGCGGGAAACCCTCTCTCATTATTGAAAAATTGGGTGAATATGCGTGTTTTTGTGTCCTTTTTCATTGTAGTGTGACCCAAAAACGCTTAAGAAGTGCTACTTAGGCGTTGTTTTGGCACATTTTGGACCAAAAAGCACCGATTTACGCGCTATTTTGGTGCGAAATCTTCCACTTCGACAACCCCTCCTCCAAAATTTCCGATACCGGACATTTTACCCGGGATGGCTCTAGACCCCCCCCCTCGAAACCCCCAGCCACCCCCCCCCCCCCGTGGCGTAGCCAAGGGGGGGGAAGGGGGGAAGCTTCCCCCCCCCCCGAAATTCTCCGAAGCTAAAATTTTTTTACTTGGTACCCTCTGTTGCAAGTGCCAATCTGGGCCTTTTTCTCAATTTCAATGCAAATAATGATGAAAACGACACTAAAGAGCCAAATTTTCGCCAGCGGCGCATTGTTTTGCATAACAAACCGTGAAAGTTCGTTACCCTACTCTAAAAAATTTGCCTGCGGCGCTATTTTGAGCACGGAAATCGACCGTTTTGACAACATTGCTAACGTTTTGGTGTGAATATAGTCAGACAAACGAGCGCAAAGCGTGTAAACAGATTGGATGAGAGAGTGTCTAAAGCTTCCCCAGCCGAAATGGCACAATGTCCAAAAAATTCGACAGGGTCCCCCCTGTTGCAAAATTGAGAATTTGGCCGAAATTGGACTCCCCCCCCCCCCCGAAATCAAGTCCTGGCTACGCCACTGCCCCCCCCCCCTGGCTTTTGGACCAATCTACACGTATGACCCATCCCCTCCCTGCCTTCAACAAATTTGCGATTTACCCCTCCCTGACCCAATTTCCGCGGCCTATGGAAAGGGGTATACCCTCCCCTGGCTTTGTGGATGGGGGGGGGGGGGGGGGGCTCAAGCCAATTCTTGTAAAAATTATAAAATTTGTGGCTGCGGCCCTGCATTCACGCACCTTTTGCCATATTTTAGTCCAAAGCTACCCAGGAAATAGCTTTCAGGCAACAGTTGGAACCTTTCAAAGCGTATTTGTAGGCAAGAAGTGCCATTTTTATGTGAAATTTCGATGCAAAAAGACCATCCCGAAAATCCCGAATTACCCCCCCCCCCCTGCCTTCGAAAAATTGGCGGTTTACCCCTCCCCTGGACCAATTTCCATCATTCCATGGGCACCTATGGACAGACAGACAGACAGACAGCCAGACCGACATGCGGGGCTGTGGCGTAGTCCGCAAGGCGTTGTCGGATTCCTGACCGCGAGGTCGGGGGTTCGATTCCTTGCTGGGCAAGGACACGGCTACCCACTTGGGCCATACCTGTAACCGGGTCTGGAAGAGTGGGGATGGGGGGTAGACGGCACTTTTTGGGGGAGGGGGTGTCTGGAGCAAAAAGTGGGGGGGGGTAGCTGGCCATTTTTTTAGTTATAAACTTATACTGGTACTTTTTGGTCAAAAATGGGTATAAATAGGGTCTAAACAGTGTTATTTAGCTGTTTTATGGTCATATAACACTGAAAAGCACTGAAATACACCAACATTTACTCACTTTTATCGTTTTAGACTGAGTGAAAATCCCTTGGGAAAATTCTTGGGGGACGGTTGGGGGGGAGTTGGGTGGGTGGGTGTTGGAAAAATAGTGCGGGACCCCCAACCCCCCCCCCCAGTTACAGGTATGCCTTGGGCAAGGGGTTTAAACGACAGCTCCGGTTTCTGGCTGTACTGTGGCTTCGGCCAAAAAATCAGTGCCAGGTGGGGGCCCACCTTGCCTCGCGGCAGAACAACGCCCACTGTTATGTATACGGCGCCGCCCTGTGATCCTGGTGATTCAGTTAACCGCCATTGTGCTGTGTCAGGTGGTTGTGGTCAAAATAAAATTTAAAAAAATTTTGAGGAGAGAGAGAGACAGACAGACAGACAGACACAGACAGACAGACAGACAGACAGACAGACAGACAGACAGACAGACAGACAGACAGACAGACAGACAGACAGACAGACAGACAGACACATTTTTGCAAGGTCATGGGCGGACGCGCAATGAACACACACACGCCCCACGCTGTCTAGTGTCTATAGCGAAAACGCAACGCGTCACACTCCTCAGACCCATATGTACAACACAATTCCGTTACGAATTCGCACTCGCAGTCCACACAACCGAAACAACGGGAAGTCGCTGCCGTAATTTCGGTTTAACGCTTCGACTTGTTCAAGAGTAATAGGTTTTATTGAGCTGCTACGGTAGGAGATGTGAAAGTGGGCTTTTGGTCGGGTGGCAAGCGAAAAGGGGCTCGTAACAATCGGTTCTCAGGCCCATGAACCGTTAAAAAATTGTTGATCAGAAAATCGAAAGCATAGGTACCGACTGCAATGGCATGAAGGTATCAAACAAACAAACATCACTTAGAGTTTCTGTTTAGACATTTCCGGCGCATTTTTTAATTTTATTAAGACTATGTTTCGGCTTGGGTTTGTTTCGATTCTACTACTAAAAGTGAAATTGCGGATCTGTCTGACTCGTACCATGATACAATATTTTCTTGACGTCAGATCAACAAGCGCTTGTCTTAGTCTACATTGAAAGGGAGCGCAAAAATGGCATAGCCATGGTACTATATGTACCTACATTGTACCTATAGGTGTAGGTAGGATGCACATACAATAGCTACTACGCGCCCCCCTGCATGGATCATTGCGACTTGCGTATCTTGCGATGGACGCACTCCCATTGGAACTCTTGCAACGGATTCTCAGCCGTCTTTCATTTGGTGAACTGCTGGCTGGCTGCGAAAGAGTCAACAAGCGCTTTACAGTCGTCGTCGACCAGAAACCGAATACAAAGTGGACGTCGCCGACGGTCGCAGACACCGGGCAGTTGGCACCCACTCCACAAGTACCGTAAACCCTATAATTAGGCCCCCCCTATAATTAGCCCCCCCCCCCTATAATAATACGCCCTCCCAAGACCACTTTGAGTTAATAAGCCCCCCCCCCCCTATAATTACGCCCCCTCCCTAAATGAACCATCGTCTAAAAGGCACATGTTTCCATGTCTGGGTGTATGTATGGTCGCGTATGTGTATGTATGTACACGTATGTGCATGTGAGACTGTGTGAGAGTGTGTTAGAGTGTACCAACGTGTGTGCACAGCGCCTTTTTCCCTTAAAAATCGCCTCCACGCGCCTTTTTGCCCACACATCTTCCCACTCATCGACACTTCCAGTTTATAAGCCCCCCCTATAATTAGCCCCCCCCCCCCTATAATTATACACCCTCCTAGAGCTCGAACGAAAAAATTAGCCCCCGGGGGGCTAATTATAGGGTTTACGGTATACCTAAATCATTTATCAGGCAGTAGCTAATTAGGCGGGTTCATTCGCCCGTGCCTCGTCCTTTCTATAGCAAATGATCGCTGCGAGATTGCTTGCAACAGTTCTAGCAGCGCCCAGTTGCATCACGGCCGTGTCCACGTTGCGAATGCTCCGGATCAGTCAGTGTAGGTTACCTACGCAGTTGTCATTCTGTGTAGAAGGCGTTGAAACAACTCGCCCATTCCGCCCCATGTAGTGTAGAAAAGGTAGACGAACGTACCGTACGTACAGTTGCATTCAGTAGTTCATGCATGCAAATACAGTACGGTAGCCGCAAATTCGATGACGTCACCAGTCGTCACTTCATATTGACGTTTACTTACCGACCACGCTGATCAAGTAGCGTCATGGCCAATTTTAGAGTGACAATGCAAATTGGGGTCGAAGTCCAGGGTCCAATGCTGCGTAGTCGACTACAGTATCCTACTAAATAGACAGACGTTGTCCGAGTGACGGACCAATAGCCGGGACTGGAAATCACCACCCACACTGCCGCACACGTACACTATTTAAGCACCGAAACCTCCCACTGTCCATTGCCCAGCCTCTCGCGTATTGCACCATTCAGGCGTGCATCTTTGCACGTCATTTGCTCGCCGTTATTCGTTGCCTACTGTAATCGCAACGTGTTTGCCTAGACGTCCGCCCTCTCTTCTCACAGCGACAGCGCACACACTTCCCTCTGTTGTCTGACTTTCCGTGCGACCCACTTGTATACGCTAGTTGGCAAGACAGGAGGTTCCAGCAACTCTACGAGAAACCAACAATCTAACTGCGCGAAGATGCCTTCCTACAAACTGATCTACTTTCCGCTCAGGGCTAGGGCCGAGGCATCTAGGTGAGCAAATTACCTAGTGCATTTTGGTGCAAATTACGGTTTTTTCTTAAATTAATTTCAAAAGCAGGCAATCGCAACGTTGCAAACGATACTGTGTGAAAGCCAAAGACGAAACACAGTGCTCGAATCAAATCTTTGCTTGATAAACAATGCCTTCGCCATTGCATAAAAAGAAGAAATGACGAGATTCAGATACATACTTCACCTGAGTGGCACCCCCTTCGAGGATCAGCGACTCGGGTTCGAAGAATGGCCCCAGTTCAAGGAGGACAACAAAGACAGTCAGATATAAATTGTTTTTTAATGTTTAGGTACGTTGATGACTGAAATTTCCATTTTTATTTCTAGTTGCGACGTTTGGCCAGCTGCCAATTCTCGTTGTGGATGGCAAGGAAGCGATCTGTCAAAGCATGGCCATCGCACGCTTTTTGGCCAAGCGTTTTGGTAAGACTACGAGTGCGTGCGTGCGTGCGTGCGTGCGTGCGTGCGTGCGTGCGTGCGTGCGTGCGTTTGCGCTTGTATCGTATTTCAAGGCTTGCCTATTTTTGCGTTCGTGATAAAATAGCACCCAAATATCGTTGATTTTTTTAGGATATTCCGGCGAGAGCGACCTGGAGGCGGCTAAGATCGACATGCTCGTCGACGGATTTTGCGAGCTCCTCGAGGGCAAGGTCCTCCCGGTTGCCAAGGCGAAACTGTTTTTGAAAGACGCTGAGAAGGAGGTTAGTATACGGTATTCCGTAGGTTCAAAATTCGAATACGATAAATTCTGTATTTCCTTTCAGATTAGGTACCTACTATGAACCTAGGTATATGTCTTGAAGAGTAGTACTCTCAAGAAACTCGGCATTTGTTGCAAACATGAGTAGCGGTCGCAACGCACGCTTTGTTTACAGGCGGCTGCCAAGGCCGAAGCTCAGGAACCACTCACGAATTTTCTGGGACGCTACGAGCAGTTTCTAAAGAACAACGGCACCGGATTTCTAGTTGGCAAGAAGGTACTATACCGGAAAGTCGATTGCAAAAAGAGTAGCTTTCGCGAAATTCTGAAGTGTTTCCGTTTGTTAGCGCCGCAAAAATCGATGGCGCATCTTAAATTCGTTGTGTTTAGCTGTCTCTTGCCGATATCGTCGTGGCAGAGGGACTTGATCAACTGGACACGTATCTGATGCCGGGGAACCTGACGAACTACCCGCTGATCAAGAAGCTGATCAGTGACGTCATGAACACGCCCAAGATTAAGGAGTACATCGCGACGCGTCCCCAGTCGCCATTCTGACAGCGATCAGATCAGCATCAAATCGATATTTCCTGATTAGTTAGGAAGGTACCTACCTACATATAGGTAGGTGTGGTTTGCAGTGGTAAATCGGCATGTCGTGCCGCCTCTGATGACACCGATATAGTGAAACAGGTGTTACGCTTCATAGCAGGTGCACACACACGCGCGCACACACACGTGTGTGTGTGCAGACACGGCCAAACGATCCCAATTCTGTATACATTGTAGGCTATGCCTTGGTTCGGACGAGAGGAGCGCAGTGTTCAACCGGCGAGTAAGCCAGATTAAACCATGTTAAACCCGAGCCCAACCCGAACCGCTGCTTTTCACTTTACCAAAATCCAAAACCAAAATAATTTTTCAAAAAAATGAATATGATTTGCGGAATCAGCGCCTAAAGTTACCCCAGGAGGGATTGTTTTGTGCCTGCTACCCAAAGCTGTTCATATGCAAATCGCACTTACATGCATAAATTTGACGAAATTTTACCGCCCAAATGATGCAGATTTGACATATCGTCTAATTATAAAAAGTGAATCATTAGACATGAGGACTCATCAGAAAAATTATCGAGAAAATCCGTGAGATCAGATGAAAAAAAAGTGTCAACGCATTCTGCTGGATATACAGAAGATGACTCTTAAGCCACAAGGGCAGTTTTTTCAGTGCTTGGATGTGTGCCTATGGGCCCCGTATGTGTGTGAATGTACAGTACATACATGTACGTAGGTACGTGCAGGTACATCATACATTGTACGCCTACGTGAGAGCGTACTACAGTAGCTGTTGAAACAGAGAGCCACGCAGCGATTACTACTGTACATTTATTTGTGCGCCCAACTTTGCGTGACTTGCAATCCGTCTGTCATGCTCATGTCGCCCACATTTTATTTTTTATTTTTTTTATGCACGCTCTTTTTTATAACTGCCACGTGGCTAGAATGCTTCGAAAGTACGGACACCGCATTTCGGGACAAGTTTCGACGGCGTGTTCACCGCATGGCACACACGAGCAAGTTTTGCAACCATTGGAGATGAGGCGTGCATGTTCCGAGCTTGCCGTTACATACGCAAATTCACGTCTGGGGGAGTTCTGGAGCGGCGCGTGCAACACTTTCAGGTCGCGAGGAGAGAGCGAGAGAGAGAGAGTCATACTCGTCACTGATAAGAACAACAACGCGCGTGTGCGTGTTTCACGCTACCACTACCACTAGTCATAGTCATCAATCAGCACGTCCTTTGTCTGGCGACAGCGCGTTTTCAATCTTCAGCCCTTCGAGCAGCAGAATGTATCGTCGGGCGTGGCTTGCGCTTGTTTTTGCAATCACTACTGCACAAGGTCAGTGGGGGGACTCACAACGGCAGCCCTCCCAAGTGGAGTGTCCCAACGTCGAACGGTTACTACTGGCGAATTTGACGCTGGGAACTGTCTTGGGCCGGGCGTTGTGCACACAGGATACACCAGGCTGGTTGCTCGCATGGCTTCTTCTATGTACCTACCTACTTCTTGTGTTTTCGTGCAGTTGAAAGCCGCGACACTACCCCGGGGGTATTATTGTTCCAACCTTTGGCTCCCTGGGAAACACTATTCGAGGGGCAACAGTATTAGAGGGGTACTACAATTTCGACCTAAAACATTGCATGGCATAGAGCAAATTTTGCAGTCATACTTTTGAAGTTTGCAGTGATTGTGGCCAATTTTCTTTGTTTCATATTGAAATTGCACAAAATGTAGTCGTTGAAACGCACATTAATGGGTATCTTTGCAATGCATACACCATACAAATGCGGCTTGCCATACTCTATTATTTTTTTCTAACCGAATACTGTGACAAAACTTTTCGAGCCCGAGGCATTATTTTATGTAGCTAGGAGGTGGGAGTGTTGAGCTTCGCTGCAGCCGGTGTGGCACTATCGGATGGGGGCCCTTTTCTTCGCGGTAATTTGTTCTACAGTTCTACAGTCTACAGTCTACAGTCTGTTCTACAGTCTACTTCTCATTTGTCTACAGTTTTTTTGGGCAAAACGCAGCGCATTTTAGACGCCATCGCCTTCCGGGCCATCCCATACGCGGAGCCGCCGGTGCAGCGGTTGAGGTTCAGCCGTACGGTGGCGAAGAAGGAGCCCTGGACTGGCGTCTTGGACGCCAGCCAGTGGGGCGCTGCTTGTCCTGCCAATCCCTGGGAGCCGAGCCTTTCTCAGGTCGTGATCAACACTGGATGCAAGAAGCGCTGAGAGCAGTAGCGGTTTCGCATTTGTGTTTTTTAAACCACGGCCATACCACAACAAGTACGTATACATGCCGCAACTCTATAATGAGACTACAAAATTTTGTCAACAAAAATCAGGATATATACAAATGTGGTACGTCGCTGTAACATGCGTAGGTCTCTAATACAATAGTACACTGGCTCTACTGTAGCTTGTTTGATCTCAAGGTGACTTCACAATGTCATTTACGGGATCTTTGTTTTACAATAATCGTTAAAACAGTTCCCTAAACTGCTCTCGAATCCGCTCGGAGCCTCAGAGAGGGCAATGTGCCTTTAGGAAAGCGAAGACTGCTTGTTCGTGAACGTGGTGACCACGAGGCGCTGCATGGAGCGGGAGAATGGCTGCGCCGTGCTGTTCTACGTCTTCGGTGGCGACTTGGACGGAGCGAGCGTGCAAATGTTCAAAGACGAGTCATTCTCTCGCACGTTTGGCTCACAGGTACCTTGTATATATTGTGTAGGACAGGGATTTCAATGAGTGAGCACCCAGACCTGGTGTAAACTCGGGTGGAGACTCAGCCGCATAAAGTACAGTACTGTTTAAATCACCTAAAAAACGCAACACAATTCAAATAGTGCCCCCAGGTAGAGCGAGGTTGAAGGTACAGTGCCCAGGGGCACTATTGGAGGATTTACGGTATTAGGCGTTGCAGAAACTTGTATTCCAATCTGGCAGTGGACTACATGTAAGCATGCTAGGTATATGTCATGCTAAGTCTTGGTCATGCGTCTTCTTTAGGACATAGTCGTAGTCCTACCGCAGTATCGACTGGGCGTACTTTCCTACTTCTACACGGGCGACCCTCAGCTAGACGCCAACTTCGCCATGTGGGGTGAGTGAGAGTTGCGCGAGAATTCGAAACGGTCTTGGCATTAGGTGCAGTCGTGGAGGAGAGGAGGACGCACGTGGCTTCGCAGCTTCTGTAGTCTGTTCCAGGCAAATCAGATTGCTTCTCACCATATACCGGAAGCTCTATATTTAGCCCCCATATAATTAGCCCCCCTATAATTATACACCCCCAAGACCACTTTGAGTTTATAATCCACCCCCCCCCCCCTATAATTGCGCAACTTCCCTAAATGAACCCTCGTCCGAAAGACAAAATTTTACTTCAGACCGGGAGGCTCTCCCCCCCCCCAACCCACCTCCATTAGCTTGTTACTGTACGTGCGTGCGTTCTCTCGCCCCATACGCAGCTCCAGTACCACCTTTCTACCTCGTCAACACATACAGTGCAGCTTCAACGCTATAGTGCATTGATTGGCACCCATAATTCTGCACATTACACACAACAAGCAACAACACAGGGTATATACCGGCCAGCAACGTCACGTTCAGACTTGGTGGAGGCGCTGCGTTTCGTCCAGGCGAACATCGGCCGTATGGGCGGCGACCCTGGCAGAGTGACCGTGATGGGCCACAGCTCGGGCGCGATGCAGGCTGACTTGCTGTCGCTGCTGCCCGCCACCGAAGGCCTCCTGCATCAAGTGCTACCCATGAGTGGCTCCGCCAGTATGGTGCTGGGGCCAGGTGGGTTGGGGGTGGTAATCTAAATGGCAGGCAGGTGCAAAGATTTGCAGCTGCACCGAAGGTAGTCGCCGACAGTCGAGAGCTGGCGATTCGGTTCAACTGCGCCAGCAATTCTTCGTGGAAGCATGATGGCACGGAAGGGAAACTACAAACTGTTGACTGCCTTCGCCAGTTTTCCCCTGACCAGCTGATTTCAATGGTGCGCTTAACGTTGTTGTATGTCTGTTTTCAGACTGGAAGTTCAGAACAGATTAGAAGTAAAGGGTGTTTTTTTTTAAATAATCACATTTCTTTTTTGAATAACTTTCGTTTCCTTTGTCGGATTGTGATGAAATTTGGTACACTTATACTCAAGACTTTGGGATTTTGTGTGAAAAAAAGAATCGTCGAATTCGGTTGAGGATTCCGAGAGTTATGGCGCTTTAAATCAGATGTCGCTTCTTGGGCAGATTGCACATGGCGATCAACCTGGGTCGTTGGGTTGGTATGGAGTGGGGGAGGGCGGATGGAGAGGGGGCGGTTAAACGTCGAGCAGCAGCAAAGAATACTGTGTGCCGACGGTATTAGACGACAAAAGCTAAGTTTGGCGTTTGAAATTTGGCATTCAGTACTGGATAGTTAGGATTCAAACGATTTACAGTTTTACTGGATTGTAGTTTGTTTGAGTACTGGATTGGATGATTCAAACGATTTACTGGATTGTAGTTTGTAAAATCTGTAGAAAGCGACATCTGATTTGGAGCGCCATAACTCTCGGAATCCTCAACCAAATTCGACGATTCTTTTTTCAGACAAAATCCCAATGTCTTGAGTATAAGTCTTCCAAATTCGGAAACAATCCGACAAAGGAAACAAAAGTTATTCAAAAAAGAAATGTGATAATTTAAAAAAAATCCTTTATGTACAGAACAAACTAGAAGAACAGAACAGACTAGATGTACTAGAAGTACAGAGCAGTACACACAGCTACAGTTGTTCAGGCTCAAAACATGTCCTTTGGTCCAAGCGACTCGGAAGCGCCATTCAAAAATAGAGGTACCGTACCTACATACAGTAACTTCTCCAATAGTACCGGGTTACTATTCAAACCTTGCTGTTGTTGATCGGGCAGTACTGGAGACAAGTACTATGAATAATTTCAAGCTCGAAATTATCATTGGAAAGCTTTGAAGGAAAAAATGTGGTCATCTTTGGTTCTTTTCTCTATTTTATGTGGTTGATTTGTCGTCAACAATCGCCACAGAAACGTGTGGGTGTACTTTTGCCCATACGAGGTACACATCTACCCGGACACCCTTTGGAGACGGGAGGAGGAGGACGGCAAAAGAGGGATTCCTCTTCTCCCTACGACATATTACACCATGGAAGTACATTGCCTCAGGTGGTACTATTGGAGGATTTACGGTATCTACGTTGCTATATATCTCACACAATCGCGGCGGAATCAAGCTTTAGCGCCGCTAGAAGATCCCTTAGAAGGGATTTGAATCTCTTCGTGTTCTTGGCGATTGTTCCGTTTAGCCATCGTGGTCGACGGAACTTTGATCCCACGACCCTTCGACGAACTAATCGCGACTCGCCGACCGTATCCCTATCTAATTGGGACCGTGCCACAGGAAATGCACCTAGGTTCGCTATCTGTAGCACCTCAGTGCGACAAAACAGCCAATCGCGTTTATTTACCTCTTTTGTCGTTGCCGTTTAGTCGAAGTGGGGCGACTCGAGGGGAAATCGTTGAACGAAACACTCGACGCAGTTGGCTGCGTGTGCAAACTAGCGGTTCGCACAGACGCGACTTTCAAGCGGAAGAAAAGAATCCAGCGATTCTGCACGAGCCATTATATGCGGCCGAAAACTGATGGTGAGCCTCCCGACTTTGGCTGATTGGAACTTGATTGTTCTATCGAGGCGCACGCACGCACGCACGCACGCACGCACGTACGCACGCACGCACGCACGCACGCACGCACGCACGCACGCACGCACGCACGCACGCACGCACGCACGCACGCACGCACGCACGCACGCACGCACGCACGCACGCACGCACGCACGCACGCACGCACGCACGCGCGCACGCACGCACGCACGCACGCACGCGCGCACGCACGCGCGCACGCACGCACGCACGCACGCACGCGCGCACGCACGCGCGCACGCACGCACGAGTTCAGATTCCAACTCAACAGTGGACTCGTT
Organism: Paralinhomoeus sp. GSCO2_6; assembly: GCA_030248085.1. Taxonomy (NCBI): domain Eukaryota; kingdom Metazoa; phylum Nematoda; class Chromadorea; order Monhysterida; family Linhomoeidae; genus Paralinhomoeus; species Paralinhomoeus sp. GSCO2_6. The sequence continues at coordinate 4,902 of JASAMY010001014.1, read as the reverse complement.
TCTCAGCGACATCCTCTTTTTTGTGCCAACCATAAAAGAAGCCACACAAATGGTCGATTCCGCTACTGGCACAGGCTCGAAAGTGTGGCTCTATTCATTCGAGCAGCCACATTTCGGCTATCATGCCCTCGACTTGTTTTTGTTGCTCAGTAGGTCGATCTTGTTCTTCGAGTAGTTAAAGGGGGGTGGGGGCTAGGACACCCCTGGAAGTCACGTCCCGTTCTTACTTTTCGAACTTAATTAACAGTTTTTCGAGATATTTCAACGTGAACTTCCAAAATTTAAAAAAGCAGTCTAGCGTAATCTTTTTTGGTAATCACGCAAAAACCACCGTCCAAACAGCTTTTTAACCTGAAATCGACTCTCCTTATCCTGAAGCGGTCGATCAGTGTGCGTGCGCTTGCAAAATATAGTCACAGCTGGTCGAATAATTGATGCCAACGTTCGGCAGCGCATTGTTCAAACGATAATGCCGACATCTTTAAGAAACACGTTTGTGTCACAGAGCGTACAATTCGGCAGCGTAATGTACCCAACTGTGCGCCCCCGTAGTAGCTGTCCGCCGCCTTCTGGCTCTGTAGACATAAAGCGACTTTCGAAAAAAAATTTTGCGTTGCTATCTTGGTGTGATGAGGCTACCATACGCCACACACCCAACGCAAAATTTACGCGTGACGCCCCGCATAAGCAATTCAAACTAAGATTACGTTATACTGCTTTTTTCAAATTTTGGAGGTTTAAGTTAAAATATCTCGAAAAACTTAGAATTTTTTTGAAAATACGATTTGGTTAATTGGTGTCTACTTGTGTTAGCAGGGACGTAGGAGGGGGAAGATTAATTGTATGGGGCAATTATTGGGGCTTAAGGAGCGTTGTTGGCGCTGACCCCACTACAGAAAGGTGCTTGTACCCTATAAACGTAAACCCTATACCGTAAATCCTCCAATAGTACCACCCTCCAATAGTGCCCTTGCAAAGTTAAAATGATAGAGCCCCCCTCCAATAGTGCCCCCAAGGGAAAGGGGTATGTTGTGCCATGTACCTTTTATAGGCAAAAATATAGTGGTAGGTACAGTGGTATATCGTGTATACACACTACTACTAACCAATAATTAGTACGTTTCATAATAATAGTATGTTATACGTGTATACACACTACTACTAACCAATAATAGTGTTTCAGCAACTATTCACGGTAAAGCAACCTTTAAATGTGGCAAAAGTGACCAAATCACCGAAGAATCGGCAATTTTGACAGTGAAACTAGCATTTCCATTTAAAATTTTTAGGTTGAAATAATAGAAGCCCCCCCCCCCTCCAATAGTGCCCCCCTCTCCAATAGTGCCCCCGGGTAAGGAGAGGTTGAAAAAAATAGTGCCTCGGGGGCACTATTGGAGGATTTACGGTAGCTCCGGGGTCACAATAATTGGGTCGCAATTCCGAAAGACCAAACTATCGTTTATAGTTGCTGTTCAGAGGATTACTTCAAGCTGAATCTTAACCAGCTTCTACTGGGCCAGCCGCTTGTGTCGAACGACGATCGTCGCGTCGGCGAGGTGTATGGCCGGTTCTTTGGCAACTTTATCAAGACTGGCGATCCCAACTCGGCGGATGCGCAGCAGCAACAGCGCATTGGCGAAGTAGGTTTTAATTCGCGGTGAATATACCGTAAACCCTATAATTAGCCCCCCGGGGGCTAATTTTTTCGTTCGAGCTCTAGGAGGGTGTATAATTATAGGGGGGGGCGAATTTTAGGGGGGGGGGTTAAAAAAAGGAAGTGTCGATGAGTGGGAAGATGTGTGGGGAAAAAGGCGCGTGGAGGCGATTTTTAAGGGAAAAAGGCGCTGTGCACACACGTTGGTACACTCTAACACACTCTCACACAGTCTCACATACACATACGTGTACATACATACAACATACGCGACCATAGATACACCCAGACATGAAAACATGCGCCTTTTAGGCGATCATCCATTTAGGGAGGGGGTGTAATTATAGGGGGGGGGCTTATTAACTCAAAGTGGTCTTGGGAGGGTGTATTATTATAGGGGGGGGCTAATTATAGGGGGGGCTAATTATAGGGGGGGGCTAATTATAGGGTTTACGGTACCTAGTCACTCTGGCAGTATTGGCCTCACTGCAGCAGAGAGCCGCCCTTATGCTCAGCATTCCACTAGGGCCGTTTCGTTACTACGGAATATTTCTGTTTGTAAAGGGGTGGGGAGGGAAGGGGCGGGCGAACAGACTGTAGCAAACCACAACAGTATACGACAGCTGCGCACTACACTCTCAAAGGCGCCACGGTGCTTCAGTTTCAGCGCTGGCTTCCTTTGAACTCTTCGCAAGCCAGCAACGCGTTTGTTATCCGGGTGAAAACCGATTCATCCTCTCCAAATCCGAAGCAGATTTTGCCTCACAACGTTGAGCGATACCAACCCGGTAAGTACTACAGCGAAACACAAAACTCCGTCAAACTGTATTTTAGTCTCGGGAGCTTATGGTGAAAGTACGGTACCGTACGTTAGGCTGTCTTCTGTGTGGGGAACATATGGTTGCTTTGCATTAATCCTACGGTTCAAGGCACAAATCTTTTCTGCTCGACTAAGCAGTTCTCTGTAATTCCAGAAGCGCTCAAGTTCTGGACAGAGGACGCGGTCGCTGAGGACAGAAAAGCCACATCCGCTTACGACTCCGACTCCGACACCACCTGCAGTTTCGACATCTTGAGAAACGCTCATGTGGCCAACCCTGCAATCCCTAGCAGCCGGAGCGAGGCTGTGGAAGAAGGAGGTGGAGGGAAAAAAGAGAGCCCGTTGCAACTAATGGCACTGTTCGCGGCAGTGTTTGCGCTGGTCTTGGGACTGGCAGTGATCGTAACCTTAGTCGCAGTCGTAAGACGAAGGACTCGGAAAAGGCATCCCAGCGGCGAAACGAAGCCCCTGCTTAGTGGCGCGTAGTCAGCGTGAGCCTGATGCCCATTTGGCGAGTTGACCCTCTGCGGTACAGTGTGTTCCCGGGAGGAATGCTCAAATTGGATAGATTACGTTTACTGTGTCTCACTGCATTGTGCTGTGCCTCACTACTTACGTTTACTGTGCCGTTCACTACTTACATTCACGGCTTACGTTTACTCACGTTTACTGTGCCTCACTACTTAGACATGTACCGAATCTTTGAGGAATCCACCAAACGAACTTCCTCAGTGCGCGATACACAATCAATCACCAAATTGTCCGACTGTCAAGTGAAAAACTTTTTCTGTTGACCCTCTTCTCAATGGTTTTGTCCACTATTTTTAAGCTCCACTGCTCAGTAGGTATGAGACAGTTCTCATGGAAGTCAAATCGTCATAGGCCCGTGAGACTGGAAAAAAGCTATCAAATTTCAGAAGTCCTGAAGTTCCGCTCAAACTCCAGGTATTAGATTGAACTGGATTTCCTTTGACTAGGTGCTGATGTTTACTTGTAAATCTGTCAAATAAAAAAAAATCCAATGCAAGAGAGGAAGTTGTCAATGGCAACTTATTATACCGTAAACCCTATAATTAGCCCCCCGGGGGCTAATTTTTTCGTTCAAGCTCTAGGAGGGTGTATAATTATAGGGGGGGGCTAATTATAGGGGGGGGGGGCTTATAAACTGGAAGTGTCGATGAGTGGGAAGATGTGTGGGCAAAAAGGCGCGTGGAGGCGATTTTTAAGGGAAAAAGGCGTTGGTACACTCTAACACACTCTCACACAGTCTCACATGCACATACGTGTACATACATACACATACGCGACCATACATCCACCCAGACATGGAAACATGTGCCTTTGGACAACAGGCGCGTGAGACAACAGGTCTCACGCGCCTGGAGCACCTCGCGCATGCACCTCGCGAATTTCGCACGCAAGTCTTGCTGCAACGCAGTGAGCTGCTTTTGGCGGCGGGCGTCCAATTCGCGGCGGATGTATGAAGCGTTGACGAGTCCGCTGCAGACGACCTCCTCGCCCATGCGTTCGCGCAGCACGTGAAAAGCGCGTCCCTTGACACGATGCTCGAGGGCATAGCGAACGCTAGCGCTAAGTTCCATTGTTCGGTGAGAAAGACCTTCCGCGAGAGCGGCGTTGAGCGGACGACACAAGTGGTCATAGCGGTCGGGCCACTGCGTCACGTCGCTCATCAGTCGCTTCATGGGCACGTTTTTGTGCTTGAGACGGTAAGCTTCAAAGGCACTTTCAACACATTCACGAACGAATTTTTGCCATTTCGCAGTGAGCGCGATTCTACGTCTGAGGGGAGCGGGAGCGGCACCAAGAGCGTCGAGAGGGACACAGCCTTCCGAAGTGGGAGCGGCAAAGCGCGCAACGCAGATGTGCGGGGTGCGCAGCGGCATGCCCACCTCGAAGCCCCAAATGATGCGGGTTCGTAGCGGCAACCCTTGGTCTTGTCCGTGCGCGTCGCCACTCTTCAGAGGATCCAAGATTGCGTAATCCTCAAGCGACCGGTACGCGACAGTGCCATAAGTGTTCAAGCCCCAGAGTTCGTACATCGCGTCAGTGGGAAGTTCGCGAGCGAGCGGGCTAAGCAGGAAAACTTTCACGTGACCGGCGGGCACTGTGTAAGAGTCGTATTTCGCGTCGTCGTACACGATGGGGTCCACAATGGGGATCGAGCGTACGTACATGGGTCCACCGATCATTGCCAGCCAAAGAACGTCAGGATCGTTCTGTAGTGGGCTAGTGACTACCTTCGACACGTCGATGAGCACATCCCTCTCTGCCAACATGTCAGTCACGTCGCCGGCTGCCTCACCTTGTTGCTTCATCTCAAGCAAAAGTTCGTGTGTTTGATCGACAAGTGCGCTTTCGGACTGGTCGCCTACGCAGCCCCAAAGAGAGCTAACTTCGCATAGGCGTG
>JASAMY010003047.1:0-43904 GCA_030248085.1 Paralinhomoeus sp. GSCO2_6 | reverse complement strand
CGCTATGGATTGCATTGGCAGAGAGGGAGGAAGCTGCGTACGCCAGGGGGGGGGGGGGGCAGGTTGAGTTCTAACGGACAAAGAACGAGTGGAAGATCCATAACCATAAACGGCGGTAATTACCGGCTCAAATGCGACTTCCTGCTGTTGCACCCCTGCAGTCCGTCTCCACACGTTTCTCGCTGTGTAGTATCACTGTCCGATCCGATAGATGCCTTTTTCGGCGCGCCCTGCGTCGCCGTCGACAACGACTTGTTCCGTTTCCTGTAGTCAGATCAAGATCGCGGCGGGCGGATGACCTCTCTCTTTGTCTCTCTTTAGGAAGTCCATTAGAAACGGTCTCGCACGGCCGCCCCGCCCACCCGTCCGCCCGCGTGCAGCACGGAGTTTTGTCAGCGGCCGGCGGAGCGTGTCGATTAAAGGAGCATGCGTGGCCCAGCGAGCGAAGGTCTTTGGCAAGCGTGTGCGTGCGTGCGTGCGTGCGCGCCCATTGTGCTTCGTCGGCGCGCCCTAACTAAGAGCCAGTGAGTGAGAAGAAGAAGAGAGTGAGAGTTCATCTCTTGGCGGGAGGTCGGGCACAATTAGCGGCCAAGGACGAGAGGCAACGGCACCGCCGGCGAGCGGTGGTTATTCTAGCCGCTGTGCAACGGCCTTCTTCTCCGTATGGTCGAGCGCGATGGAGACGAGAATCGATGATTGGCCGCGCTTAGAGGCGTCGCGAGACGACGGACGACACATCGAGTGGTTAATGCCTCGTCGTCGACCTCAGTCGGCAGTCGTCCGCAAGCGCTCGCCGCGACTGTTTACTCGTAGTCGGCAGCGGCGGCGGCGGCGCCGGCGGCGCCGCCTTGATTTCCAGAGTCAGCCAGTACCACCGCACACGCGCGCGCTCGCTCGCCACGCTTGTTCATCCATTCCTGTACACCGGTGCTGGCGGCGGCGGCGGCTTCCGCTTCCGCTTAGCAAAGCGCCGGCGCCGGTTAGAGACTATGGAAACAGCTGCCGACACGCCGGTGGTGGCACGCCCGGCCGACGGCTAGCAGCTCTCTCGCTCTCTTTCTAGCGTGTGCTTGCGCGCGCGTGTGTCCGTGAAAAGCACCGCTTTCCGTCTCGTCGTCGGAAGGAAGCGACGACGCCTTCCATTCTAAAACCGGCGCTGCTTGCGTCCGGGTGGGAAGGCATGTAGACTCCGGTCGTCATAGGCCGCATTTATCCCGCACTGAGAATTAGACGGATCTCGCTCTCTCCGGCGTTGGAAGCGCTTAGCGCACTTTTCCGCTTGGTGACGCGTGAATTCCGGCAAGCATTCCAGCGCGCGCTGCCACCGTGAAATGGACTGGACATAAAATGGGTTGTTACAAGTGCACAGGGTCGCCTGGGACCGAGCGCAAAGTTCGACGCGTAAAGCGCTATCTTTATGGCTTCCTTAGAAACATCCGGGCGTGCGAGATGTCGCCCTTCGGCGTGAATCCTCCCAATATTTTTCTAAGTAAATTGTTCTGGCTATGCGGTTATTACCGCTTGTAATCAACCCATAACCCATGTCCTGAGTATGCATGCACTGTTTACTGGCTGCCAGGGTTTCTAAATTTGTTTATTCCTCGTCACTCAATAAATTGACACTGTTTACCGCGAGCTGTCGACGCATTGCCCCATTCCTTAAATCTCTCATCGAGTGATTTGATCATTTGATCGAGTCTATGCGACTGCAGATGAATTTCAAGCTGTCAGTCTGAAAAGTGTACAACTGGTAAACTGTAACCGTACGCAGCTGCTGCTAAAGAGGGCGTAGCGAGCGATCCGTGGCCGCGCGGCGCCCGCAGCCACGTTTTTTTTTTTTGGGCGAACCGCAGCGGACGCGTATAGTAGGGCGTAAAGTTTGCCAGAAGCGTCGGAGTCGACCACGGCAGCTGACGCAGTTTTGCGGTAATCCGAGCCGCCGCGCGTCTTGCCCGGGCGACGGGAAATGGTTTCGAGGGCCCATTAGTCACCTCGGCTCCGTTTCTTTGTGGTGGCTCGGCCCGGACGCTGTGGCCTCCTTCCTGTTTGCGGCGTCGACCGAGGAGCCGAGCTGGCTCTCTGCGTCACCCGCGCGCCCGCGATATCAGCGCGCCGCTCGCCGCTTCGCGCTGATTCACGAGAAGCGGCGAGCGCGCGCACGCACGCGCGTGAATTTGCGGAAATGCGCGGCTTCCTTGAACTCGCTCCGTTTTCCGTCCGTGCCCTCTCGCCCCCCTACTCCTCACCCCATGCCGGCCGCGTCCGTTTCGCGAATCGGCGCGCGACGACCGCGCACCGCCGGCGGCGGAAGCGTCGTCGACGGCGACTACCGGAATCGGAATCCCTCTCTCGCTCCGCGCCTTCTTAAGGTTCTTTCTTGTGTACTTCGGGCCGAGCGCGACGAACGGTCCTTCGCGGCGAACGCGCACAGCCGACCACCAACCGATAGAGTCGCGCCGCTGCGGATCCCCGTCGCCGAGCGAGCTGCGGCGGCGGCCTCGAGCGATCGTTGGGGCCCTCCGCGCGACTTTCTTCTCCCCTCCCCCCCCCCTTGCGCGCATTGTTCGACGTCGGCGGCCTTTCTTTCTTCACTCTCGATTTCGGTGGCGCGATTTCCCGGCCTTGGGGCGCTGCCGGCTGCCGCCGCGCGCAGAGGCGAGCGATTCCGTTGCACGCGCGCCAGCGGCCCCCGTCCGGCCGACGACGGCGCTCATCCGCAACGCCGCCTCCGTCCCCGCCCGCGTCGGTCCGTTCTTCGGCAGTCGTCTTCTTGGCAAAAATTCTCTCGGCTGCCGCCGCCGAGTCCCAAGTCGACCTTGGGCCTGACTCCATCATCTCAGTCGGCCGTCTTGCTCATCCTCGACGCGCGCTCTCGCTTCATCAGCTCCCGCCGCCGCACCGTTGCGTCACCCGCGGCTCACGCTCGCGCGCACGCACGTTCCGAGTTCGTACTTTGGTTCGTTCCAAGTCTTGTCAGGGCTGGCTTCCGCAGCCCCCCCCCCCCCCTGCCGCTCCCGCTGGCGCAAGGAGAGGCGTGGTGACGTTCGCCGCGCAGCTGCTTTCATGGAAAGCAACTTTGATAGCGGCGATCGCGCGCTTCCCAGTCGAAAGGTCGGCCGCCTTAACGGCCGCGCGCCCGCAGCGCTGGCTGCCGCATGCCAGCCGAGCGCAGTTCGGTCGAGTTGCTTCCGTCGGAAAGGGAAAAAGCCAGTGCAGAGTGCTTGGTCTCAATGGGTCCCAGCGAAGAAGCGACGAATCACAACCCGCTCTTCGACTTCTACTCCCAGGTATTGGACACTTCCCTACTAGAGTAAGCAAAAGGCTAACAGCGCCTAGCCAAAGCTGCGCCGCGCTGTTTATGGCGCGCCAGCGTGTTTGTTTGTTTACTCGCAAGTCTGGCCGGCTGGCGATCAATTGACTCCCATGCAACACTCCGCTACTTTCCTTCTACCTTCCACTGTCACACTCACGTTTGACAAGACGTGTAATTATACAAGGGTAGGTATACATAGTTCAAGTGTAATTAAGGACTGAGTTTAGTTTGGGAAATGACAAGGCTGCCGAGATTCATGCTTGCCTTGCACCCTCGAATTGAATAGACCTCCCAGCACACAAGGCGGTTGAACGATCCAACAGAAAATTGGGCAGCGTTCTCTGGGCCATTCCGGCACAAATTTTGAAATATTGGTATAGAAACATATAATGACAACAAATGCAGTTTTCTTTACACTGTTTTGCTTGATGTTTAGAATTTCACTCAATTAATTCTGCAGTTACAATCAACCTAAAAGGAGCTTTGCCTATGTCCGTTTCTGCATTTCTGCATATGTATGTACATGTCTACATAACTCGAAAATTGTAGGAAGAATTAGCCATTGCACTTCTTGCTGCAGGTTTTTCTTTCTGCTGGGAAACTCTCGTGTTTGTAGGTAAATAAGCTATAGGTACAAAAATTGTTAGAATGTCAGAGACCATGTTTAAATTTCACTTTCTCTCGCTCTCCCACTGGAAATGACACCCGGAAGGAAATGCGTAGCGTATATGTTCGTTCGTCGCGGCGCAAAATCACTTGTCCCATTCCTCAAGCATGCACGTATGGTACACGCAGAGTGCAAGCATTCCTTGACATTTAGGTAGTGTTTTCGCACCCCTTTATTGGCAGGTAGTAACGTTCGCTTCTGCTGCTTTCGAGTCGCTGCACGTTCCATTGTGTACACAGCTGCAAGTGCGAACGCGCGCACACGCTTAGCGACGTGTTTTTGCGCACTTTATAGGTTCAAAAGTTCAGTGTGGCCTTTATTGGCCGTTCCAGGGGCTAAGCGCCACCGCAATTACTTCTCCGAGTGTTTCCGACCTTGCGAGCGCATGCAACTCTTTTGATATTCAAATTCGAAATACTTGGATCGGTGGGTGGGGTCGCGTCTCTTGTTGCCACCCCCGCGTCGTCCGTCGTCAACACGTCACGGAATCGTCTAGAAGGAACCGGTCCTTTAGAGGTGGGCGCGGGCGCGCGTGCGGCGCTGACGACGAGCGTAAATCTCTGTCGCGCTTGGCTCCCGCCGACAAATCAACCGCTGTCGTCGACTAGATGCAAACTTTTTCGATACTGATCGTCCCTTGTCGATAATTGGTCAATTGACTGACGGCGCAGTGGCGCTGCGACGCTGACTCGACGGGGGCGGCGGCGGTGAATCAGCACCCAACCGATCGTCCGCGCGTCACCTCCAGACCGTTTGACGTCAGTCGCGATCAAGTTGCAGCGCGCGTCCCAGTCCACGCGAATTAATCCGATTAAAAATGCGAGACGGGTTTTGGCGTGCTGCTGAGTCACAGACTCGCTTCGTCTCGTTCGGTACTGCGGGAATCCGAGGGTACTAATCGGTTGTGAAGGGCGAGTGGTGCGCTCCTGGGTCACCTCAGTTTCTCTCCCTGCTAGGAGTCGCTCTCAAGCGACGACACCGCCCACTGTCATGCCCTGCATTCCACAGAGTTCGTTCTTACACCAACGCCTCGCTCCAGTGCCGCCCCAGTCGCTCACTCTTCACGTGTCGCCGCGCGTCGCGCTTGTCACCCAGGTGGCCTGTTCTCCCCGCCCTCTGCTGCTGCTGAGTAACTGTGGCAACCTTTGCACCCCAGACGGAAGGAAGCGAGCTCCGCGCGCGCCGCCCGGACGAGCGTTGCTTACGTCACGCACGCACGCGGCAGGCCGCCCGCCACGCCGCGCACCGCTTACTAATCGCTCTGCTGCTGGGCGAAGGAAGGCGAGCGGCCCCCACGTTTCACCCCCGCCAGTATTTTACTCGGCGCACCACATAGACAGCCGCTTGTTTGGCGACGACACAGTCAGCCCAGCCCGTCTGAGAATATACTACAGATGACTTGTGTAATGCGGTCGCCCGACCGGAAGGGCGGGCGGGCGCGCGCTTGTTTACCGCGCTTCCTCCGTCGTCGCGCGTCCGCCCGCACAATCGCTAGTCATTCCTTTGGCGTTCGCCGCTCCGCCGCCCCAAATCCGCTTTGGGCGCTTCTCCCCCCATTCTTCGTCAATTAATGCGTGTGAGAAAACGGCAGCGTCGGCGACTAACTAAAGGGATTGGCCTCTCTCCTCGTCCGGTCGGCCGGCGTTTTCGCGCGCTCTTTTGCCCACCCCGGGCGGGAGGCGCAGCCGCTTTGATATTCTAGTCGGGTGGCGCTCGGTGCCTTTGTCGCCACTTCCACGCACCTGACCTTTGGCCCGCTCGCGCCCGGGGCCCTCCTCCATCCGTCGGCTAAAAGTGGATAATTGGGCGGCGGCGTCTTCTCCCCAGCAGCCGCCCCTCTTTTGTCGCAGCGCTCGGCGCCGCTTGACCCCGACTGCCCCACGTCCCACTTGTTGTCTTTCGGCGGCGCCAGCGCCTTCCGTCGACGCGACGGTTCCTGGTCGGCGGTGACGATTAGTCCTGGCGGTCAGCCGGGGCGCCTAGTCGCGCTCGCTCGCCCAGCCCACTGTAATTCGTCAAGCGGCGCGCCACGAATTTCGCGAAAAGCCGAAACGGACGAGCGCGCCTCTCCTTGTTTATTCGCGAGCAGATGCTCTCTGACGATCGACCGACGGCGGCGGTCACTTTCGACAGTCGCGCGCTCTTTCTCTCGCCGTCGTCTTCGGTAGACGACGGCGGCGGCTCTCCGGCCGAGCCGTCGTGTCCCGGGATTTCTCGGCAACCGGTCGGCGGCTGCGTGTCGACGCGTCGTCGTCGCCTCCTTTTTCGCCCGCGCTCGCTCGCTCACGACCGTCCACTCCGGCGACGGCTGACCCGCGCGCGCCCACTTTTGGGATATCCGCTCGGCGCGCGCGCCCGCAGTCGCTCGCCCGCTTATGTAAGCCGGACCGCAGCTATTTGGCGAGTCGTGAGCGCCGACGACCGGCTACCGGTTGCCTTTGTTGACCCGCGCGCTCGCTCGCTCGGTCGGCCGAACGGGGCGCGGGCAGTCGCCTTTTGACTCTCCGCTCTCTCTCTCTCTCTCACTCGCTCTGTCCCCCTTGCGGCTCGCGCACGCGCGTTCGTACAACAAACTGGCGGATCGGAGTCGACGACGGCGTCGAATCGTTCAGACTCGGCAGCTTCACCAACGACAGCTGTTGCTGAGCATGAGCGGCGGCGCCGGCGGCATGTTCGCGTCCGAGTCGGCAGCGTCGGCGGCGGCTCCGCCCGCGTCGGTCGCCTCGAGCAGCACGAACATCACGCTCTGGCAGTTCCTGCTCGAGCTGCTGGTGGGCGCCGAGCAGCCAGACCTCATCCAGTGGACCAGTCGAGCGGAGGGCGAGTTCAAGCTGCTCGACGCCGAGGGCGTCGCGAAGCTGTGGGGCCGACGCAAGAACAAGCCGAACATGAACTACGACAAGCTGTCGCGGGCGCTGCGCTACTACTACGACAAGAGCATCATCAAGAAGGTCACGGGCCAGAAGTTCGTCTACCGCTTCGTCCAGATGCCCGCCCAGGCGGCGACGACCACCGGTTCCCTGCTCGAGCTCGTCCGCCTCAGCGCCGCCGCCGCCGCAGCTGCCAACTCGACGGGTAAACAAACGCGCGCGCGTCGTGTCGTGACGTCGTAGGGACGCATCGCACTGGACTACAGGCACGGCAGCAACGTAAACTTGCACCTATTGTATACAAACGTGCATCCGCATCCACTACTGACGACGAAAGCCGCTAAAAAAGCCCATAAACAAAGATTCGTACACAACGAATTTTCTCTATGCCTCGCTCGCTCTTTCAGCCATGCCGCCCGCTGCGACGAGTCAGCCCAGCACCTCTTCGCCATTCGCGCCCGCCTCCTCTTCCGCTGTTCGCGGCCAACCAGGCGCACGCGGCCTTCCTGCCGACCAGCTCTGGACTGGCGCTGTCGGCGGCGGCCGCCGAACTAATGGGTGTCGTCCCCAAGGGCGCCTCCTCCGACGCGCCCGTCTTCCACTTCCCGGTCGACGACGCTCAAGACGCCGACGACGACGAGCGGCGAGCTGACCGGCGAGCACACTGGCGGCCACTCGCCCGACTCGACCAGCCATCACAGCGACTCAGCCGTCAGTCTTCGACACGACGCACGGCTCCTCTTCCTCCGGATCGGCCAGGTACTGTTCTGCGACACTGTCGGTCTTGGACGGGACGGGACGGACTGTGAATCGTCGACATTCCAGGACCTCGACGCCGACGGAGTCGTCCTTGTCAGCGCCGCCCCTGGGCCTGGACGGACGGACTGGCGGCGGATGCCGGAAGCGCAAGGCGTCCGACTCGGACGACAGCGGCGCCGCCGGCGACGCCTGCGCGCCGCCCAGGCCGCTCAAGCCGCGGCCCTTGCCGCTCAACCTCCTGCCGCACGTCTCGCTCGCCAGCGGCGGCGGCGGCGTCGGCCTGCCAGGCTTCGCTGGGGGCCTACCGCCGCCCAGTCCGCTGCTCAGTCCCTTCCTCACGCACCTGTCGGCGCTCCACTCGCCGCTGCTGCTGAAGCCGACCACATCGGTCGCCTCGCCGTCGCTCTTCAACCCCAGCTTCTTGCTGGGCGCTACCACTGCGGCCGCCTACCTCCTACAGCAGCACCACCAGCAACAGCAGCAGCAGCAGGTGGGCGCCGGCCTCCTGGCCGCGGCGGGCCAGAGCCAGCTCGTAGCGGCGGCCTCGGGCCTGCTCAAGGCCAACACCGTCCTCTGAGCGCCGCCTCCCTGGCGCGCTAGCTGCGCCCTGCCACTACCGACGATACTCCACTCTACACACCCACACACGGTGCCTTCGACTGTTCATATGGCCACCAAAAGATGCAGGCAGCACTCCCCCTCCCCCCACCCCCCACGACCAACGGTGCCTTCTTTCTACAAAGCGCGCGCCCATCCACCAATCGACGACCTTCTATAGGCAAGACAAAGCTCGAGGACACGCGAAAGTCGACCGTTAGTGGCTTTAAAACGTCCGCCTACTCTAAGGAGCTGCACCCTCGAATTTACAGAGAAAAGACTCTAGTTGCTAGCGACTTGTCGATTTGGTGCGAGGGCGGGGCTGGCGCGGACATTTAAATATCGCGCGCACCGTAGTACAACTGCGCCAGCCCCGTACTCGGCCAACAACTTCAACCATATGGGAAATTACTCACTTGGACGCGCGTCACTCATTGTTCTTCGCTGCTGGGGCAATTCGATTTTGCGCGTTGTGCGTGTTTGTGTTGCATGTTTTCGCCTCCGCCACTGCAATGAACCAAAACCTTTGCTTTGTCCTCGTTGGATCGTTCGTGCAATGATTGATTGATTTTTTGTTTGTTTTTTCTTTTCACGCCTCCGCCTTCTTTTTCTCCGCCATAATTATGCAGCGCGCCCTGCCTTCGGATAGGTACTGTACCGTGTACACGTGGAGAGTGGGCGTTCTTGGAAAGAGACTGAAAAATAGAATTAACAAAACAGCTTACAAATAAAATAAATAAATCATCAATGCTAGTTGCGACGTTTCACGCGACGGTCAATTGGAAAACACAAATCGCGCGCTATATAATGTGCATACGTAGGTATGTTTTACCACACAAAAAGCATGTATCGAGCACACTACATACAAAGGTTGTTCGGGGAGGGACTTCTCTTGGTATACGTATGCATGATGCAGTTTTTGTGTTGAAACAGGCGACTGACTATACTATCTGTACACTCCTCAACAGTAAATCTAGGAGCTGTGGAGTGATTGCGATGGCGGAAAGTGTTTTATGCGAGTTCTGCGAGATTGACTGTTCATCAGACTGTGATTGACTGACTGTGAATGATCAGAACAAGCAGCGCTCTCCATTCCTCAATTCTCTTGGTTCAGAATCGACATGGCACATATGCCAGTCAGCGTAGTTTACAAATCAGGATCCAGCAACAGGTTCCGCTGTGCGAAGTACACGTTCACTTTAGCGTTCACGCGAGTTACAGTAGCACGAGCGGGCAATCCTCCAATAGAGCCCCACACACCTTTTAGCAGAACACCGTAAAGTTCTGTCTGAGGCGCAGGCATACCTCTAACTGGGGGGGGGGGGGGTTTGGAGGCCCCGAAGAATTTTTACCCACCCCCCAACCCCTCCCTCCACCAACCCCCCCAACCCCTCCCTCCCCAACCCCCCCCCCCCAGAATTTTCCCAAGGGATTTTCAATCTGTCTAAAACGATAAAAGTAAGTAAATGTTGGTGTACTTCAGTGCTTTTCAGTGTTATATGACCATTAAACAGCTAAATAACACTGTTGAGAGTTGAGACCCTATTTGTACCCATTTTTGACCAAAAGGTGCCAGTATAACTCAAAAAATTGCCAGGTACTCCCCCCTTTTCCTCCTCACACACCCCCCCTCCGGAATTCGGCCGGTTACCCCCCCCCCCCACTCGTCCAGACCGGGTTACAGGTATGGGCGCAGGGGTCCATTAGAAAAGTGCTTCACTGAAAACAGCAGCGGTTCATACAATACAATACAATACAATGCAACTACAGACGCAGACACGCTAGTAAGACAAGCAGCTGCCCAACAAGGGGCCAACGCTGAGCCGGCGCATGCCCCGTGCTCGCGAGCGCGGCGCTGCTGCTCGCGTGCGCGCCCAACTTGTCGACCACCTTCGAAATTGAATTTCAAAATTTTTACATTAAAATTTTAAATTTGAAGAAAATGCGACAACCTTGAGCTGCTTGACGAAGGAGAGCGCGAGCAGATGACTGATGGCGCCGTGGTCGTCGAAGCCCGTTTTGATCGCCTCGATGTAGGGACGACAAGACTGGAATTTTGGATGACATACAAACATAGTCGAAAGAACTTAGTCGTAGTTGACAAGGCTCTCGAATTGCGTTTGCCGAGCACTTAAACCGATTGTGGGGCAAACGGCTTCTAGGAACCACTCTTGAAACGCGTCAGATCTACAGTACACACTCGTCTTAAAAAGAGGTGTCAAATCGAAAGGCATACGGTAATAGATATGCCGTCTTACAACCCACAGCTTCAGTGCCGCCGTGCAGCCAGTCGGGCGTCATGGCTCGGCGCAGCGTCGTGAACTGCTCGACGCGGAACAGGGCGTTGTCCTCCATGACGTCAACGCCGTCTGCGACCGACGCGAGACGACACACTGGCACCTGTTCGTTTCGTGATCCAGGAATCTCACGCACGCATGCACGCACGCACCGGCACGCACACACGCACGCACCGGCACGCACGCACGCACGCACGCACGCACCGGCACGCACGCACGCAGACGCAGGTACTCGTAGAGCGTGGACTCACCTTCCTGATGGCCTCCTGATTGCCTTCGTTCTTGGCGGCCTCTCTGAGCGCGGCCACGTCGCTGAGGTGTTTGATGAACGCGTTCAGCTCCTTTCTGATGTGCTCCGCGATGCCTGCGCGGTCCTCGGAGTCGGTCAGGTTCGCCCGCTTCGAGTACTCGTGACCCAGGCTGGCGCGGAGCATCTCCAAGTCCAGCGTCGAGAAGCCGACATAGACGTAGATGCCTATGAAACGTTCGTCGAGGGTGGACAGACCGCAAGACTCAAGAGTCCAGCTTCCACCTGGCTCCCTGTCCGTGGGATAGCCGCCCAGCTCGCAGACCCACTGCTGGCCGCCCAGACACGTGCAGGTGCCTCTCGACTCGATGTTCATGACCTTGCCGAATTCTGGAACGTTTCTTTAGATTCCACCGCTCCACAACTTCATAGAAGGGTAGAGAATCGACCTCTTGCGCGCACGGTAATGGGTTCGATTCTTGATGGATCCACTAGAGCGAGGACTTCCCTTTCGATGGACTTTCTCGTGCGGTCGCTGCTCTAGATTGCAGATGGCGATCTTCTGAATGTCTTTGGCCAATTACGCGGCTCTAGCTACATAGACGGGAAGGCGTCATGGAGATGGGTATGCTATACGGGCATTGACGGCCTCCTAGCGTCGCCCCGAATCCAACAACAACAACAACCGCATAGAAATATGCGTGTAGGTGTAGGTGCATACGTTGAATCTGCCTGCCGGGTCCCTCGCACGTGCCGTGGGCCATGCAGACGGACCAGCCGCAGTGGCGCTCGGCCGAGAAGCCTTCCGCCACGCACTGACAAAGATTGGAGCAGCGCAGCGTGATGTCGAGGTGCTTGCGGAAGAACTGGCCGGTCCGAAAGGACAACTCCTTGCCGTAGACGTTCGTGATGGCGCAGTGCGTCGCCTCGGCGTCGCGTAGACGCGAACTGTAGAGCTGCTGCACGGAGGAGGGCCCCAGAATAGGCTGAAGACGGAATTACCAGTTTATACAACGCACAAGCGTCATGGAATGATTGCGTTGCGTGGAACGGCACACGTGGACTGCAGTCGGTCTCAACTAGAGGCATTAGTGTAGTCAGCAACCTACTTGCGCTCAGCCGGACAAATCGGACCCAAATTCAGCATTGGTTGCAGCACCTTAGGCGTGGTGACTTCCTTGTCTGGGAACTGCCGGCGAATCTCATCTTCCGAGACGTCCGAGAGACCACCGGCGCCGTCTCCCTGAGTCCTGTCGACCCTGCTCGTCGAAGTCGCCCTCCTCGTAGTCGTAGTCGTATCAGTAGTCGTAGTCGTCACGATCATAGTCGTAGTCGTAGCCTTCGTCGTCGGGCGCCTGGTGGCAATTGCGCCTTTTGTGGTGCTGGGAGGAGAAGAAGTGCGAGCGGATGTCGAGCGGGTGGGCGATCTCGACGTGGGCGTTCTGGCAGTGGCGCTGGCCGTGACTCGTCGCGAGGGAGTGGTGGTGGTCCGCTCGGGCTCGGCCCAAGGCCGTCGCGGCCGGTGCGGCAGCGGATGGGGCCGCGAAGGCCTGCGTGGTCGGTGGTTGCGCCTGCTGACGTAGCGACTTGGAAAGCGAGCGATCAGCTCGGCTGAACGGAAACATCGTTCTCCAGGATCAGATGTCACTGTTCAACCAAAGAAAGATATAGTTGTTAGATTAGGGGCGACCCTAGTAGGCCGTCAATGGTCCATATAGCATACCCATATCCATGGCGCCTTTCTGTCTAGAGACCTTTTGGAAGAACGCCATCTGTAATCTAGGGCAGCGACGGCACGAGATCTTCCATTGAGAAGGAAGTTTTAAGTACTCGATCCAGTGGATCTGTCGAGAATCGAGAACCGAGAACCGTTTCCCTACAATTCTCTGCTCCACGCCGATTCTCTACCACTAGGCCATACGCTGGCCTTCGACAAAAGTTAGCTGCGCATCCTGCAAGTCCCAAAACCGGCGATACGCATGCGTCCCCGATTTCCCCGCTCATTTCAATGCCGAGCGACACTATTTCGGTGCGGACCGAGTCACGCCCGTACCGATGCAGTCGTTCCTCTCGAGCGTCCTGTCCTGCACCTGCTCGCAGTAGACGTCCCCGCTGGGACAGTAGCAGTTCATTTCGAGCGCCGTGCCCCGCAGGGACATGACGGCGAGTCGACAGTTAGCGCCGTTCCGCTCGGCGCACTGACGACCCACGCAGTGCGCGTAGTAGTACGGGTGCCAGTGACTGGAATTTCGAATTTGAATATCGATTGATTGTCACGGCACAGTGAGTCTTGGTTTTATGTACGTCGAATGAAAAAGGTTTACAAAAGTACGCGAGCGTTTCGCACAATCTTTTTGGAAATCTACATCTAGGCACGAAAAAATGTGTAGTACGCGTCACGGTGCTATAACTTTTCCCAGGAGCCTTTAGTAGGCACCCAAATCACAGAGAGGAGGTGGGGGGATAATTGTAAAATGAGCTATGTACGGTGAAGGTAATTGGAAAGTCTGCGGTAATATTGCCACGCGCTTTTCGACGCACCCGCATAGTCTGGCGTCGCGCTCGCAGAGCAGCAGCGCTCGGTCGCAGGTCGTCGCCGACGAGCCGTCGCTCTCGTAGAAGCATCGCGGAAATAGCGTAGACTAAAATGGATGCATAAAATAATAAAATGTAGGTATGCGTAAAAATACGCACCCGAAATTACGGTTCGAAGAAACGTCTAAGTCCAGCCAGCAATAAATAAATAATAAATAAAAAAAGAGAGGTCCAGCAATAAATTGCAGCGAATGCCCTCTCACCTGTGTCTCTGCGCAGACGTGGTCGCCTCTTCTGCACCTGCAGAAGGTCATTTCCTCCGCCAGCGGGACGGAGTTGCGGCTCAGTGTCTGGATGGCGTCGGCGCAGCGTCGCCGGTCGCAGCCTCTGGAGCCGCGGCCGCCCAGGCAGGACGCCTCGACCGCGCGCAAGTCGACGGCGCAGCGTCGATCCGCACGACAGGCGTCGTACGCACTGCCGCAAGTGCTCTCTGAATTGGAGAGAGAGAGAGTATTTTGGTGCGACATAGGAATCGGCAGCTGCGTGTGTCTTTTCTTGGCATTGCCGGGCAGCTGATGACGTAGTGGTAGAAAATCTGCCTCTGGTGAACAAGATGCTGTTTTTCATTCTAAAGGATCCACTAACGAAATTTCTCTGTCAATAGATTTTCTGGTGCTGTGGCTGCCCTAGATTGCAGATGGCGTTCTTCCGAATGCCTTTGGCGGTCTTCGTGCCTAATGTGCCTCAAGAGAGAAAGGCGTCACGGAGATGGGTAGGCTACGACATTTGACGGCATCCCTATACAGTTAGCGTCTTCCTTAATCCAACGACAACGACAACAACTTTGTATCGCCATCTTTCAGGCTTGTGTAGGACCAAGAGACCAAGAGAAATGTGAGGCAGCAAGAAACGCCAGCGGCTCTCAGCAACCTCTGGCCTCGCCCCTCTCCCTGATGCAGCTCCAGGGATGGGGCAGTCGGCTCTGGTCGACGATGCTGCTCATGGCCCACGGCTGGCAGTAGCAGGGCAGCTCCGCGTCGGGCCTCACCTGCAGCAGGAAACTGCAGACCGTCGCGAGCTGGCTCAAATCCGACATGATTTCCGGAAATCCTCCAATAGTGCCCCCGGGGCACTATTTTTTCAACCTCTCCTTACCCGGGGGCACTATTGGAGGGGGGGGGGCACTCTTGGAGGGGGGGCTTCTATTATTTCAACCTAAAAATTTTGAATGGTAATGCTAGTTTCGCTGTCAAAATTGCCGATTTTTCGATGATTTTGATCACTTTTGCCACATTTAATGGTTGATTTACCGATAATAGTTGCTGAAACGTACTATTATTGGTTAGTAGTAGTGTGTATACACGATATAAATGTACCTACCACTATATTTTTGCACATAAAAGGCACATGGCACAACATACCCCTTACCCCCGGGGGCACTATTGGAGGGGGGGGCTCTATTTTTTCAACCTTGCCGTCCCCGGGGGCACTATTGGAGGGGGGGGGCACTATTGGAGGGGGGGGGGGGGCTGTATTGGAGGATTTACATGAACGCAATACGCAGGATGTCGCGTAGGTGTACAGCAGCGGGCAGTTTGTCTTCTTGTCGGAGTGGGCTGCCCGGGTGGAATAGAGTGGAAAGGGAACGATTGGCCGTCCGACGCGCCGCCCTCTTCTTGGCAACGGCCCGGGGCATCGGGCCCGCGGCCATAGGGCCGCCGCCGCCGCGAAACAACGTGGTGGAAAATTGACTTTTGAATAAAGAATGAAGCGACGCGGCCTGCAAGGCTCGTCGTGTAGAAACAGGTTGTAAAAGGCGGACGGCCGAGGACAAAATGGAAAGGGGCGAGTCACCACCGCCCTAGGCGCTGATCGAAACGAGAGCTTGGCGGAGAGAGAGAGAGGGAGAGAATTAAAAGACAGGAAAGGAAATTGCGGATTTTGCGTTGTCCACCGCACGGGGAAGTGAATGGCGACAAGCGGGGTGAAGTGTCGCCTGTTCCTGCGTGCGTGCGTGCGTGCGTGCGTGCGTGTGCGTGCGTGCGTGCGTGCGTGCATGCGTGCGTGCGTGCGTGTGTGCGTGCGTGCGTGCGTGCGTGCGTGTGTCCGTGTGTGCGTACGTGCGTTCGCGCGTTCCACCTCACCATCAGCGAGCGTTAGTCGAGGACTAGTCCATACATGGCGGACGCTTTTGCTGACAGTGAACAAGGTTGCCTCGACGTCCATCTGAAAGAAGCACCGTCTCGCCAGCCGCCATTCCGGAAAGAAACTGGGCTTATGGTCCATACATACTCTCTCGGTATGTTTGTCGCGCACGCACTCACGACCAGAGTATGTGATACTAATACTGTTGCAGCACCAGTTACTGTATGAGGAGAGTGTGAACTGCAGTACATTTTATTCCAAACTTTCACGCAAATTTCATACCGTTGTCTGCGGCACCGGTGTCGTTGGAATGGTGATATAGCCGTCGGTCTGTAGCTCATCTAAAAGCACTTCGGTGCGTTATTTTCCACTGCAATTTTCAATTACGCCTCCAAACTAAATGTTGCCCACAAAGGCACTTGTTGAACTTCGTCGACAGTTGAATCCATCTACAGTCCGAGAGTTGAGCGGCTGTGAATCCATACATGGCGCTGTCGCCGCAGCTGCACGTCGCAATGCCCGTCCACGACAACGCCTCGAAACTGTCCACGCAGTTCCGCCTAAAGTTACGCCCAAAGAAATACGTCCTGTTAAAAAGCTGGTGGACGTTACAAAATGAATTCATGGGCCCGCCCGTTCTTTACGGTTTCTCCATCTCATTCTGCTACATACCTCTGCTCCTGCCCACGCTCTGACCCAGTCAGCACCCCACCAACACGGACGTGCCTGCTGCTCATCTTGCAGTAGTTGTTGTCGTCAACGCTGCAGTCAGCGCGGCTCCGCCCGCGTCGGTCGCCTCGAGCAGCACGAACATCACGCTCTGGCAGTTCCTGCTCGAGCTGCTGGTGGGCGCCGAGCGGCCCGACCTCATCCAGTGGACCAGTCGAGCGGAGGGCGAGTTCAAGCTGCTCGACGCCGAGGGCGTCGCGAAGCTGTGGGGCCGACGCAAGAACAAGCCGAACATGAACTACGACAAGCTGTCGCGGGCGCTGCGCTACTACTACGACAAGAGCATCATCAAGAAGGTCACGGGCCAGAAGTTCGTCTACCGCTTCGTCCAGATGCCCGCCCAGGCGGCGACGACGACCACCGGTTCCCTGCTCGAGCTCGTCCGCCTCAGCGCAGCCGCCGCCGCAGCTGCCAACTCGACGGGTAAACAAACGCGCGCGCGTCGTGTCGTGACGTATCGCATATGTATGTAGGCACGGCTGCAACGTAAACTTGCACCTATTGTATACAAACGTGGATCCGCGTCCACTACTGATGACGAAAGATGCCTACAAATGCCGATAGACAAACACACGTACACAACGAATTTTCTCAATGCCTCGCTCGCTCTTCAGCCATGCCGCCCGCTGCGACGAGTCAGCCCAGCACCTCTTCGCCATTCGCGCCCGCCTCCTCACCGCTGTTCGCGGCCAACCAGGCGCACGCGGCCTTCCTGCCGACCAGCTCTGGACTGGCGCTGTCGGCGGCGGCCGCCGAACTCATGGGCGTCGTCCCCAAGGGCGCCTCCTCCGACGCGCCCGTCTTCCAGTTCCCGTCGACGACGCTCAAGACGCCGACGACGACGAGCGGCGAGCTGCCGACGAGCAGACTGGGCGGCCACTCGCCCGACTCGACCAGCCATCACAGCGACTCGGCCGTCAGTCTCGACACGACGCACGGGTCCTCTTCCTCCGGATCGGCCAGGTACTGTTCTGCGACACTGTCGGTCTTGGACGGGACGGGACGGACTGTGAATCGTCGACATTCCAGGACCTCGACGCCGACGGAGTCGTCCTTGTCAGCGCCGCCCCTGGGCCTGGACGGACGGACTGGCGGCGGATGCCGGAAGCGCAAGGCGTCCGACTCGGACGACAGCGGCGGCGGCGGAGACGCCTGCGCGCCGCCCAGGCCGCTCAAGCCGCGGCCCTTGCCGCTCAACCTTCTGCCGCACGTCTCGCTCGCCAGCGGCGGCGGCGGCGTCGGCCTGCCAGGCTTCGCTGGGGGCCTGCCGCCGCCCAGTCCGCTGCTCAGTCCCTTCCTCACGCACCTGTCGGCGCTCCACTCGCCACTGCTGCTGAAGCCGACCACCTCGGTCGTCTCGCCGTCGCTCTTCAACCCCAGCTTCCTGCTGGGCGCTACCACTGCGGCCGCCTACCTCCTACAGCAGCACCACCAGCAACAGCAGCAGCAGCAGGTGGGCGCCGGCCTCCTGGCCGCGGCGGGCCAGAGCCAGCTCGTCGCGGCGGCCTCGGGCCTGCTCAAGGCCAACACCGTCCTCTGAGCGCCGCCTCCCTGGCGCGCTAGCTGAGCCATCCCACTACCGACGATACTCAACTCGACACACCCACACACGGTGCCTTCGACTGTTCATATGGCCACCAAAAGATGCAGGCAGCACTCCTCCTCCCCCCCCCCCCACTCGACCAAAGGTGCCTTCTTGCTACAAAGCGAGCGCCCATCCAGAAATCGACGACTGTCTATAGGCAAGACAAAGCTCGAGGACAGGCGAAAGTCGACCGTTAGTGGCTTTAAAACTTCCGCCTTCTCTAAGTCGCTGCACCCTCGAATTTACATATAAAATACTGTAGTTGCTTGCGACTTGTCGTTTTGGTTCGAGGGCGGGGCTGTCGCGGAAATTTAAATATCGCGCGCACCGTAGTACAACTGCGCCAGCCCCGTACTCGGCCAACAACTTCAACCATATGGGAAATTACTCACTTGGACGCGCGTCACTCATTGTTCTTCGCTGCTGGGGCAATTCGATTTTGCGCGTTGTGCGTGTTTGTGTTGCGTGTTTTCGCCTCGGCCACTGCAATGAACCAAAACCTTTGCTTTGTCCTCGTTGGATTATTCGTGCAATGATTGATTGAGTTTTTTGTTTTTTTTTTTGTTTTCGCGCCTCCGCCTTCTTTTTTCCGCCATAATTATGCAGCCCGCCCTGCCTTCGGATAGGTACTGTACCGTGTACACGTGGAGAGTGGGCGTTCATGGAAAGAGACTGAAAAATAGAATTAACAAAACAGCTTACAAATAAAATAAATAAAAGAACATCCATGTCAGTTGCGACGTTTCACACGACGGTAATTGGAAAACACAAATCGCGCGCTATGTGCATACGTAGGTATGTTTTACCACACAAAGAGCAGATATTGAGCACACTATGTCCAACGGTTGTACAAAAGGTGAGATGCAGTTTTTGTAGCGAAACAGGCGACTGACTATACTATCTGTACACTCCTCGACAGTAAATATAGGAGCTGTGGAGTGACTGGGATGGCGCAAAGTGTTCTGTCACTGTGCGAGTTCTGCAAGATTGGCTGTGAGTGATCAGAACAAGCAGCGCTCTCCATTCCTCAATTCTCTTGGTTCACAAGCTACATATGCCAGTCATGTAATGCCCAGTCAAAATCGTGCATATAGAGGTGCTGTGCGCATCGATTGAAAGTGCGCTGCGACTACGATCGCCGTAATATCTTGGTGCCGTCTGCCTTTTGCCGGTACGGAGGCAGGGTGTGAGGGCACGAAGGTATGTAGGAAGGTCTCGCGTAAGAGTCCCTCAGTCTTGGAGTCTAGAGAGTTTTGTTTTTTCCTTTTTGTCTATGGGGTTTTGCGTGTGTGTTGCGTCGCGCTTGAAGTCGAATTATTGGTGGAGGCGAGCCAGGCGCCACACAGCACCGCAAGAAACGACGCGGCCACAGGTTGTTGAGCGTGTGCGTGTGTGCGGCCGCCGCGATTCCAGGACGAGCGACAGAGGCGGCCCGCACGAACTTGGGAACCGTCCGACTTTCGCGAGCACGTCGTCAGGACAAGTCAGGCGGCGTCGACCGGCCGACGAAGCGCTGTCTGGGGCCACCGAGCAGCCGAGCGCCGCCGTCGCCGTCGAGCGCGCGCGCACTGTGTAGCTAGGGGTGTAGGTGAAGCGCACTGCCGCATAGGAGTGCGCCGGCGCCGGCGTAGGAGAGCTTGAGGGGGCCAGCGCAGTCTGTAGCCGACAGTTCCGCCGCGTCTTGACACCGCCGCACAGTGTAGAGGGGACTAGAGGGCAGTGTAGGCCTAATTTTAACTTTACATTGGTGGCTCCAGCCGTGTTCTGGGCACCGCTGTCGCTCGCGTACGTACTCGCGTTTTTTTCAAGCCACCTAGGTTGAGCTTCCACGTCGCTGCCTGCGCGTGTGCTGAGCTCCCTGCGTGTTTTTTTGCGGCTTCGATACGCGTTTATGTACCCGGTTTTCGTCCATTTGCGCCGTCGCGTTGTTTTCGCTTCCGGCCGCCATTTTGAATTTGACGCAACAGCCCGCAAAAACCGAAGCGTGTAGTATTCGAGAAAAACCGGACTCTATTTAAGAATAATTGCGGTAACGCCATCTTTCTTTAATTATTGATTTTATGGAGATGAAAGGCATGACAATGCGTTTTGACGCGGACCAGCGTGCGCCGCCGCTCGTGCCGATTGCACCGCCCACTGTGTTTGCTGACACCGCTGCCACTGCTTCCGTTGTGCCCCCTCCCCAGCGCGATGACGAGGCGCGTCTCCTCACGTTATTTCGGCAGCTAGGCACCCAACTTCGTCAGCAACTGACTGCCGACATTCAAACGCAAGTGCAACAGCAGTGTAGTTTGGCCTGGTCTGGCCGCCGTTCGTCGAGCAGTACCCCTTCGTGTTCCCCTTCGCATTCGCGTCCGAGGTCGCCGCTTTCGCCAGTCCGTGTCGACGAGTTTTCGACGCCCGTGGCGCCGCTGCCGCCAGTTCGCTTGCCGGGCGCGTCATTACCAGCGCTATCGCGAGACGCAGTCTTTTCGGCTGAAGGGGGAAGCCGTCGTCCTCCTCCGGTACCCACTGCTGACGCGTGCAACGGCGTCGTCACGTCGCATCACGCTGTCGCGGGACTGAGTTTAGAGCCGAATCGACCACTGCCGCTCACGACTAACGCCTACGAGCAGTCACATCAACAGTTTAGGAGCGCGCCGCATCCTCAGCCCCATCAGCAACTACTAGGAGCGCAGGCGCGTGGCGTGGCGAATCAGCAGGTAGAAGTGTACAACGAGGTGTGTGATGAGTCCGACCCCTTCAGCGTCAGCGGTAAGTCTGCCTCTAAGGCCATTGCTGAAGTCGGTCGTTTTTATGGTGACAGTGTTAGGGATGGCGACGTCACTGTAGAAACATTCTTGCATCGTTTCCGCCAGCGTATGCGTATCGAGGGCACCCCTGAGGCGCAATGGGGCCCGTTGGTGGAGACATGGCTCGGTGGTGACGCCGAGCAGGCTGTAATTCATCTGCACGAACAGAGCGGGCGCCAAATGCTTAACTACAGTGCTATTGAGGAGTTGCTGCGTAAACTCTATAAAACGGACAAAAATTCGGAAATCGCGTTCTTACAGTTAACTGAAGTATACAGTGGGGAAACGACGCCGTCGAAGTAGTCGTCGCAAAGCTCAAGCAGCTTGTATTGAAAGCCTACCCAACTATGGCGCCTAACAATCGATTGCAGGAGGTGAAGCGCTCGCTTTTGCGCATTCTGCCGGATAAGTATAGTAGCGTAGCCGCAGCTGCCAGTAGACAAGACTTGGACGAGTTCGTTTCCGCGCTTGCTCACGAACAGCAGCGACTGGAGGTGCGTAGCCGTCATGACGGTGTCGGCAACTCGTCGCGCCGCGAGTTGAGCATACAAGACGCGCGGCAGAGGGCATCGCATGCGCGTGATGATTACGTTGTTGAACCGTCGTATGGCTACTACAGTAACGATTGGGCGTACAGTAGTGACGCGTCGCCGTACGAGCACTGGCCGCCGTACGCGCCAGCGCAACAAGCGCCAGATGAGGGCATGGCTTACTCGGGTATGGGCGCGAGCGGACCTGACCAGTCTAGGGCCGTAGTGAGGTACGAGCCGAGTCAGCAGGCTGCGCAGTATGATAATACGCCTAGATGTAGCCAGTGCCGAAGGTCAGGACATTTCGCCCGCGATTGTAGGCAGCCGCCGCCGCAGAACTTTAGGAGTCGCGGTCGGGGTGGTCGCGGTCCAAGTCGCGAAGGCGCAGAATACAGGTCGCAAGTAAGTGCGGCGCATCCTGTCGTTTTCGTGGAGGAGCCGCTCGAGGAGGAGCGTAAGGGCGTGAATGTGTGTAAAAGTGAGAGTGCCAGCGAAAACGAGCCGTGGCGCGAGTTTTGGTATGCTGTTGTAGGGCAGATGCCAGTTGAACACGTGCAAGAGAATGTGCGCGCGCACGTGGACGAACGCACGCTCGTTGGCGAAGGTCAGGTAGTACAAGCCGTTGCGCCGCCAGTTTGTGTGGGCTTTGATGGCAATGCCGCTGTGTACTCGTACAATTGCCAGCCGAAGCGGTGCGTACGTGAGCCAAACGTGTCGTTCGCCGCGTCTGGCGTTAAGCGCCGCCGCAGGGGCAAGCGTCGCATGAATGCTGTGCCGATGCAGCCCTCTCCAGCCGTCCACGCTGTGACTGCGGCGATCGCACGGTCGGCAGGGAACGGTCGGCAGCATCATCAAGAGCAGTTCCAGCCGTCGAACGCTGCAAACCAGCAGTCGAACCCGTCGTCGACTCCGCAAGTGTCGTCTGCGTTACATTGTGCCGGGCCGCTTTTACAGACCACATCGTCGTCGCGCAGTCTCCGAGATGGGGTTGGTCGTCTGCATTCTCAGTCGTCACTACCCTCTCCTGCGTGGACGAGCCTCTCGGCCACCGCCGCCAGATCCGGGCGACTACAAGTCGACAACCCTCGCGTTCACTCGACGAAGAGTTCTGCTGGCACCAACACTTCGCTGCCCAGAAGTCGCCGATCCCGCTTCAGTAGGCCGGTTCGTAGTGGCGCGTTGCGGGAGCGCAGACGTTGTGCTACTGCTACTGTATCCGTGATGCGCAGTAGGATCAGTAGGCGGAGTTGCACTGAGAAGAGCGCTGCGAGTAGGGAGACGAGTAAGATGAGGGTCAGTATCAAGGGCGCGCAAGGCGCAAAAGGTCCGCGCACAAGGGTCGCGCCGCCACAGGATATGATGTGGAGCCTCGGTAACTTGGCTGCGGATGAGTTGGCGAGTCCCGCCACTGTAACCACCACACAGAGTCCGTTACCGCAGAAGGCTGCGTTTAGCGTTAAAGGAAAAGTGGCGCTGCCGTGTCTAAAAGATGTATCTGTTAAGTGGATAGGTAAAGAAGACCAGCTAATGCGAGGCGTGGCGCTGTGTGTGCAAGAGTGTGCGAGTGCGGAGTCTGGGCCGCGCAGCGCGTGCGACGCGCTGGCCGCCAGCGAGGCTCTGAGTGAACGGACGCCTCTCCTAGTATCACGCCCTGCGCAAGGTTCCATGAACGCCACTGTTAAATTGGTTGGCTCTACGATTGATTGCACTGTCCCTACGATTGATCCATTGCTCTCTGACGACAGTCAGTTTGACGAGTACAAAGTACTGTCGGGGCACGCAAAAGTGTTCCTCCAGAGCCCCACTGCTCAGTCGGTGCTGACTGACGCGCTATGCGAACCCTGGGGCAGCAATACGGAGGGCACAACTCTTTATCCGTCGCCCCTGAATCCGGTGGATTCTTTAGAGGAGGGGGAGTGTCTAGGCGAGCGCTTTTCTAAGCCGACAAATTCGGCGCCACATTCAAGCTCGCTGCCAAAGACACCAATGGCTGTGTGTTCATGCTCTGTCTGTACGAGTCTGCAGGGTCGCCCGATGGTCCGAATTATACATGTGCACGAGCCGTCCAATCAACGCCGCGAGCCCTTGCCTGCCATGAAGGAGTGTCGGCTGGGTGTGCGTAGTCGCGTGGCGGAGAAGCAGCGCAAACTGTATGCTCGTGGCGTGGCCGCGGGTAAAAAGGCGTTTAAGGAAGCCGCTAGCACTGGCCGCGCGAAGCGATCTCTCGTTGGTCTGACGGGTCAGGCGAAGCGTCGAGAGCGCATGCGCATCAAACTCATCGAGAACCGTCGTCGCAAACGTGTCGCTCGTGCCGTGGTAGCTAAAAAGGTAGCGCTCGTGCCTCAGTCCGTGGCTAAGGTACAAAGCGGAACGACCACTCCGCAGCTCGTGGAAAAAACAGTCGCGGAGAGTAAGGCCGGCGCGTCGTCGCCATTGCCGGAGTACACTGCCGCTGCGCAGAGTACTGCCGACGCGTCGTCAATGTTGCTGGAGTGCACTGCCGCCGCGGAGGGCACTGTCGGCGCGTCGTCGCAATTGCTGGGGTATACTGCCACCGCGGGGGGTACCGCCGACGCGTCGTCGCAGGTGTTAGCGTGTGGTGCCGTGGACGTGGATATGGACGGTGACGAGATAAGTGCCGAACAGCGCGTATATTTGTCCGCGTGTATCGAGGCTGATGTAAACGCGTTGAATGTTGAAACGGGTAACGCTATCGTGGACGTAGATATGTATGGTAACGAGATTACTGCCGAGGAGCGCGCGCATCTCTCCGCGTGTATCGATGCTGAGGTAGAGGCGATGGGTGCCGAGACGCTGAGCACGTCCGCGGTCCAGTCGGCGCACACCAAAGGCAGGGAGTCTGGCAGATCGGATCTCCAGGGCGGTGCCCAGGAAACATTCGAGGAAATGCCTATCCCAGCTGCGTCGACAGGTCGTGCTCGCCAGGGTGACCTTGGAAGTGTGGTGGAGACGGGTGCGCCCCGTCAGCTCCCTACCAAAGTCGGCCCAGAAGGACCAGGCGCTGGCAGTAGCCAGTTGCCAACAAGCGTCGCAACGGCCGATGTTTGCTTTGCACCACTGCCAGGTAGAACTCGCGAACAACAACAGACTGTAGAGATGGAGCAGCTCTCGGGCCAGTTGGGTGAGCTGAGGTGTCGTATGCCAGGGCAAGAACCTCACAGCTCCCTAATGGTGGAATACTTGGCCGATCTGCGGGCGCTAAAAGAACAAGTAAAATGCGAGGCTAAGGTCGCTAAATTGTTGTCTGCATGCGGTGTAAGGAAAATGCGCGTCTATGACAGCCAAATGGTTTGAATCGCGAGCGTTTACGTTGGTGTTGTTTGGCGGGTGTTGTCAGTGCGTTCAAGAACTTCGTGTCGCGCTCCGCGTAGTCCTAATGATGCGCGCTTGAGCCTTGCCGCCGGTGCGATTTTGGTCCATTGTGTCCGTTGTTCTGTTGATCTCGGTGCATAAGGAGTGAATCGTAGATTCTTCTTAGGAGGCGCACTGTAATGCCCAGTCAAAATCGTGCATATAGAGGTGCTGTGCGCATCGATTGAAAGTGCGCTGCGACTACGATCGCCGTAATATCTTGGTGCCGTCTGCCTTTTGCCGGTACGGAGGCAGGGTGTGAGGGCACGAAGGTATGTAGGAAGGTCTCGCGTAAGAGTCCCTCAGTCTTGGAGTCTAGAGAGTTTTGTTTTTTCCTTTTTGTCTATGGGGTTTTGCGTGTGTGTTGCGTCGCGCTTGAAGTCGAATTATTGGTGGAGGCGAGCCAGGCGCCACACAGCACCGCAAGAAACGACGCGGCCACAGGTTGTTGAGCGTGTGCGTGTGTGCGGCCGCCGCGATTCCAGGACGAGCGACAGAGGCGGCCCGCACGAACTTGGGAACCGTCCGACTTTCGCGAGCACGTCGTCAGGACAAGTCAGGCGGCGTCGACCGGCCGACGAAGCGCTGTCTGGGGCCACCGAGCAGCCGAGCGCCGCCGTCGCCGTCGAGCGCGCGCGCACTGTGTAGCTAGGGGTGTAGGTGAAGCGCACTGCCGCATAGGAGTGCGCCGGCGCCGGCGTAGGAGAGCTTGAGGGGGCCAGCGCAGTCTGTAGCCGACAGTTCCGCCGCGTCTTGACACCGCCGCACAGTGTAGAGGGGACTAGAGGGCAGTGTAGGCCTAATTTTAACTTTACAAGTCAGTCAGCGGTTCACAAATCAGGATCCAGCAACAGGTTTTGCTGTGCGGAAGTGCACTCGCTCACTTTGGCGTTCACGCGAGTTACAGTAGCACGTGCGGGGGGGGGGCACTCCTCCACTAGAGCCCCACACACCTTTCAGCAGAACACCGTAAGGGTTCGGTCTGAGGCGCGGGGGTCCATTAGAAAAGTGCTTCACTGAAAACAGCAGCGGTTCATACAATGCAAATACAATACAACTACAGACGCATACACGCTAGTAAGACAAGCAGCTGCCCAACAAGGGGCCAACGCTGAGCCGGAGCCTGCCCCGTGCTCGCGAGCGCGGCGCTGCTGCTCGCGTGCGCGCCCAACTTGTCGACCACCTTCGAAATTAAAATTAAAAAAATTTAAATTAAAATTTTAAATTTGAAGAAAATGCGCCAACCTTGAGCTGCTTGACGAAGGAGAGCGCGAGCAGATGACTGATGGCGCCGTGGTCGTCGAAGCCCGTTTTGATCGCCTCGATGTAGGGACGACAAGACTGGAATTTTGGACGACATACAAACATAGTCGTAAGATCTTAGTCGTAGTCGACAAGGCTCCCGAAGTGCGTTTGCCGAGCACTTGAACCGATTGTGGGGCAAACGGCTTCTAGGAACCACTTTCGAAACCCGTCAGATCTACAGCGCACTTTTTTATGCAAAAAGAGGATTCAATTCGAAAGGCATACGGTACTTATGCGGTCTTACACAACCCACAGCTTCGGTGCCGCCGTGCAGCCAGTCGGGCGTCATGGCTCGGCGCAGCGTCGTGAACTGCTCGACGCGGAACAGGGCGTTGTCCTCCATGACGTCCACGCCGTCAGCGACCGAAGCGAGACGACACACTGGCACCTGTTCGTTTCGTGATCCAGGAATCTCACGCACGCACGCACGCACGCACGCACGCACGCACGCACGCACGCACGCACGCACGCACGCACGCACGCACGCACGCACGCACGCACGCACGCACGCACGCACGCACGCACGCACGCACGCACGCACGCACGCACGCACGCACGCACGCACGCACGCACGCACGCACGCACGCACATACACACGAACGTACGTACGCACGCACGCACTCACGCACCGGCACGCAAGCACGCACGCACGCACGCACGACGCACGCAGAAACGCACGCAGTTTCACGCACGCACGCACGCACGCACGCACGCAAGCACGCACGCACACGCGCACGCACCGGCACGCACGCACGCAGACGCAGGTACACTCGTAGAGCGTGGACTCACCTTCCTGATGGCCTCCTGATTGCCTTCGTTCCTGGCGGCCTCTCTGAGCGCGGCCACGTCGCTGAGGTGTTTGATGAACGCGTTCAGCTCCTTTCTGATGTGCTCCGCGATGCCTGCGCGGTCCTCGGAGTGGGTCAGGTTCGCCCGCTTCGAGTACTCGTGACCCAGGCTGGCGCGGAGCATCTCCAAGTCCAGCGTCGAGAAGCCGACATAGACGTAGATGCCTATGAAACGTCCGTCGGGAGTGGAAAGACCGAAAAAGACTCAAGACTCTGGCTGCCACCTGGCTCTCGGTCGGTGGGATAGCCGCCCAGCTCGCAGACCCACTGCTGGCCGCCCAGACACGTGCAGGTGCCTCTCGACTCGATGTTCATGACCTTGCCGAATTCTGGAACGTTTCTTTAGATTCCACTGCGGCACAACCGCATAGAAGGGCAGCACATGGCCTAGTGGTAGAGAATCGGCATCTTGCGCGCACGTTTCTGGGTTCGATTCTTGATGGATCCGCTAGAACGGGGACTTCCCTTTCGGGACGAGAAAGCGTCACGGAGATGGGTATGCTATACGGGCATTGACGGCTTATAGCGTCGCCCCAAATCGAACAACAACCGCGTAGAAATACGCGCGTAGTTGCATACGTTGAATCTGCCTGCCGGGTCCCTCGCACGTGCCGTGGGCCATGCAGACGGACCAGCCGCAGTGGCGCTCGGCCGAGAAGCCTTCCGCCACGCACTGACAAAGATTGGAGCAGCGCAGCGTGATGTCGAGGTGCTTGCGGAAGAACTGGCCGGCCCGGAAAGACAACTCCTTGCCGTAGACGTTCGTGATGGCGCAGTGCGTCGCTTCGGCGTCGCGTAGACGCGAACTGTAGAGCTGCTGCACGGTGGAGGGCCCCAGAATAGGCTGAAGACGGAATTACCAGTTTATACAACGCACAAGCGTCATGGAATGATTGCGTTGCGTGGAACGGCACACGTGGACTGCAGTCGGTCTCAACTAGAGGCATTAGTGTAGTCAGCAACCTACTTGCGCTCAGCCGGACAAATCGGACCCAAATTCAGCATTGGTTGCAGCACCTTAGGCGTGGTGACTTCCTTGTCTGGGAACTGCCGGCGAATCTCATCGTCCGAGACGTCCGAGAGACCACCGGCGCCGTCTCCCTGGGTCCTGTCGACCCTGCTCGTCGGAGTCGCTCTTCTTGTAGTCGTAGTCGTATCAGTAGTCGTTGTCGTCACGATCATAGTCGTAGTCGTAGCCTTCGTCGTTCGGCGCCTGGTGGCAATTGCGCCTTTTGTGGTGCTGGGAGTTCGAGTTGGAGAAGTGCGAGCGGATGTCGAGCGGGTGGGCGATCTCGACGTGGGCGTTCTGGCAGTGGCGCTGGCCGTGACTCGTCGCGAGGGAGTGGTGGTGGTCCGCTCGGGCTCTGCCCAAGGCCGTCGCGGCCGGTGCGGCAGCGGATGGGGCCGCGAAGGCCTGCGTGGTCGGTGGTTGCGCCTGCTCACGTAGCGACTTGGAAAGCGAGCGATCAGCTCGGCTGAACGGGAAATTCGTTTTTTAGGATCAGATCAGATGTCGGTCGCTGCTCAAACGACGAAAGGTAACCAAGGTAAAATAGCAAGCGACAACATTTCGGTGCGGACCGAGTGACGCCCATACCGATGCAGTCGTTCCTCTCGAGCGTCCTGTCCTGCACCTGCTCGCAGTAGACGTCCCCGCTGGGACAGTAGCAGTTCATTTCGAGCGCCGTGCCCCGCAGGGACATGACGGCGCGTCGACAGTTCGCGTTGCGCTCGGCGCACTGACGACCCACGCAGTGCGCGTAGTAGTACGGGTGCCAGTGACTGGAATTTTGGACGTTCGTCAAGTGAAAATGTGATAATGGTCGGCGAATATCGATTGACAATCTAGCGTTACACAACAGGTTTACACAACAGTACGCAAACGTATCAAGCTTAAAACTGGCCACTGCAGACGAGGCCCTGCCAGCTCAGGTGTCCAGTAAAAAGGGCCGAAACACCTAGGGTCGTCGAATTTCAAGAAATTTATTTTTACATTTTAGTACATTTGCTCTGCGACCTGTGTCTCTCGTCTTGACAATGTTCAGGTGCAAGGAGATGGGCTAATTTTAAAACGAGCTACGTACGTAGAAAATTAGAAAGTCTTCGGTCTCTTGCCACGTGCTTTTCGACGCACCCGCATAGTCTTGCGTCACGCTCGCAGAGCAGCAGCGCTCGGTCGCAGGTCGTCGCCGACGAGCCGTCGCTCTCGTAGAAGCATCGCGGAAATAGCGTAGCCTAAAATAATGCACAAAAAAATAAAATGTATGCGTAAAAATACGCGCCTGAATTTACGGTTCGAAGAAACGTCTAAAAGGTCCAGCAATAAATTGCAGCGAATGCCCTCTCACCTGTGTCTCTGCGCAGGCGTGGTCGCCTCTTCTGCACCTGCAGAAGGTCATCTCCTCCGCCAGTGGGACGGAGTTGCGGCTCAGTGTCTGGATGGCGTCGGCGCAGCGTCGCCGGTCGCAGCCTCTGGAGCCGCGGCCGCCCAGGCAGGACGCCTCGACCGCGCGCAAGTCGACGGCGCAGCGTCGATCCGCACGACAGGCGTCGTACGCACTGCCGCAAGTGCTCTCTGAATTTGAGAGAATATTTTGGTGCGACCTAGGAATCGGCAGCTGCGTGTGTCTTTTCTTGGCATTGCCGGGCAGTCGATGACGTAGTGGTAGAGTTGGGCGCGTATTTTTTCAAACGTATTTTTTCAAAAAAATACACGTATTTTTTTAAAAAAATGCGCTGCCATCTGTATCATATTTTTAAAAAATACGGTCGTAGTCGTAATCGTAAGGTAATAGTTGTAAGTCGGAGTCGTAAACCTGTATTTTGTTGAATCAGCCTGCAATAGATAATAAAACATTTGTTGTTAATCAATGTACCTTCCATTGAACAGCATTTTGTGAGTTGTGTGGCGGGTAGACTTCCCAAAAGACGATTTGTTTTACATCACATTATTCTTACGACGCTTAGGTTTTGCTTAAAGTAGGTTTTGGATGCAGCGGACACGGACCTAACAATTGATTCTGCTAGCTTTTGCTATTGCTGGCTCCTCTTCACGCCCTCAATTTCTGCGTCGCGCCCTGTGTCGCGTTCTTAGCTCACTTTGTTGGATGCCAAAATCTCCTGGTCGCTCATTACTCCGCTTACGCACCACTCACCCACACACTCAGCTCTCACACACACGTACGCACACACACTCCTACACGTCCGCTTGCGTGCTTGCGCAGTTTTACAGCGTTGCAGCGTTTGTATGCACCGATTTCTAAGCTTTGGAGACTTCGCTGATGGCTTACTATGATGTATGGTACATGTACATACGTACTCTAAAAAAATACAAAAGATACGTATTTTTTTAAAAAAATACCGTATTTTTTCAAAAAAATACGTCGGTCCAAAGTCAAAACGTATTTTTCCCAACTCTACGTAGTGGTAGAGAATCCGCCTCTCGTGAACAAGATGCTACGTTTCAATCTTAGATTTCTTGCTACGGTTTTTCTCGTGCTGTGGCTGGTCCTATATGTATGTATAGATTGCAGATGGCGTTCTTCCGAATGCCTTTGGCGGTCTTCGTGCCTAATGTGCCTCAAGAGAGAAAGGCGTCATGGAGATGGGTAGGCTACGACATTTGACGGCATCCCTATACAGTTAGCGTCTTCCTTAATCCAACGACAACGACAACAACTTTGTTTGCCATCTTTCGGGCTTGCGTAGGACCCAGAGAACAAGAGGCAGATTGTGAGGCAGCAAGAGCGCCGCCAGCGGCTCTCAGCAACCTCTGGCCTCGCCCCTCTCCCTGATGCAGCTCCAGGGATGGGGCAGTCGGCTCTGGTCGACGATGCTGCTCATGGCCCACGGCTGGCAGTAGCAGGGCAGCTCCGCGTTGGGCCTCACCTGCAGCAGGAAACTGCAGACCGTCGCGAGCTGGCTCAAATCCGACATGATTTCCGGACTGGACTATATGAACGCAATACGCAGGATGTCGCGTAGGTGTACAGCAGCGGGCAGTTTGTCTTCTTGTCGGAGTGGGCTGCCCGGGTGGAAAAGAGTGGAAAGGGAACGATTGGCCGTCCGACGCGCCGCCCTCTTCTTGGCAACGGCCCCGGGCCTCGGGCCCGCGGCCATAGGGCCGCAGCCGCGAAACAACGTGGTGGAAAATTGACTTTTGAATAAAGAATGAAGCGACGCGGCTGCAAGGCTCGTCGTGTAGAAACAGGTTGTAAAAGGCGGACGGCCGAGGACAAAATGGGAAGGGGCGAGTCACCGCCCTAGGCGCTGATCGAAACGAGAGCTTGGCGGAGAGAGAGAGGGAGGGAGAGAATTGAAAGACAGGAAAGGAAATTGCGGATTTTGCATGGTTCACCGCACGCGAAAGTGAATGGCATGACAACAAGCGGGGTGAAGTTTTGTCGGTTCCAGCGTGAGTGCGTGCGTGCGTGCGTGCGTGCGTGCGTGCGTGCGTGCGTGCGTGCGTGCGTGCGTGCTTGCTTGCGTGCGTGAGTGCGTTCCATCGGCCTCACCATCAGCGAGAGTTAGTCGGGGACTAGTCCATACATGGCGGACGGTCTTGCTGACAGTGAACAAGGTTGCCTCGACGCCCATCTGAAATGAAAGGCCAGCCGCCATGCGGAAAGGAAACTGAGCAGTTGCGCATGATCCACACTCTCTCGGTATGCTTGTCGCGCACGCACGCACGCACGGCCACAGTATGTGATACTGTTAAACGCACGGGTTACTGTATGCAGAAGGCATTACATTTTATTCGAAACTTGTACGCAAATTTTTTTTTAATTCATACCGTTGTCTGCGGCACCGGTGTCGTTGGAATGGTGATATAGCCGTCGGTCTCTAGCTCATCTAAAAGCATTTCGGTGCGTTATTTTCCACTGCAATTCTTAATTACGCCTTCAAACAAAATGTTGCCCACAAAGGCACTTGTTGAACTTCGTGGACAGTTGAATCCATCTACAGTCCGAGAGTTGAGCGGCTGTGAATCCATACATAGCGCTGTCGCCGCAGCTGCACGTCGCAATGCCCGTCCACGACAACGCCTCGAAACTATCCACGCAGTTCCGCCTAAAGTTACGCCCGAAGAAATACGTCTTGTTAAAAAAACGGTGGATGTTTTCTAAACAAAATGGATTCCTGGACGGCTTCTCCAGCTTCTGCTACATACCTCTCCTCCCGCCCACGTGCTGACACAGTCAGCCCCCCCCCCCCGCCCACCACCAACACGGACATGCCTGCTGCTCATCTGGCAGTAGTTGTTGTCGTCGACGCTGCAGTCGGTCCTGAAACGCGACCAGAGCTCAGAGCAGGCGGCGCTGCGGAGACAGCGCTCGCGAAGCGCCTCCACGCAGCTCATGCCGACGAACGCGTGACGGTCGATATCTGAGCCAGTGTTCGTCCTGTTGTTGTTGTGGGTGTTTCTGGCCGGCTGCCGCACGCACGCACGCACGCTCGCTCGCTCGCTCGCTCGCACGTGTGATAACGTGACACCCACGATATCAACCCTGTGGTAGAGCTATCCCACCCGCGGACTTGGGGCGGCGATATCTACCTATCTCACTCACTCAACCAATATAACCTCGTGCCGAGCCAAGAATCGGCACTGAAGACTTCTCTTGATCGTGCTGATACGCGAAAGCTTTGGATCTTCTCCTAGCGGCTTCTTCTGATTTGGTCCGATGACGAACGAGGCGACACACGACACGACGAAGCGTACACGTGACGTGCGATACTGTGCTGCGTAGGGACACGGTGGTGAAGAAGAGAAAGAGAGTGTTCAACGAACCAACCGCCGGCGAAACTCACGGACGACGCGCGCACCCGCCTGGCCTGGGCGTTGCCGCAACACACGATCCGCACTGCTGCACCAGGGAGCCGGAGTGAGAACTCCAGACGCGCTCCCAACACACACAAAACTCACGCTCCAGGAAACTCAGCTAAGTCTCCGAGCACACCTCTACTGAAGTGACTGACTCGTGGCAGGGATTCAAACTGAACCCTCCACAAGCACTACACAAGCAAAGGCACCGTAATGGAACCATTCTAATCCATTCTGATCGAGGTACGATGGGGGAAGGGAGGGTAAGCACCGTCGGAGAAAGGGTGGCAGCCTGTGCCCAAGATTACTGTAAAGAGACCGGTCTTACAGTCCGCCCCCCTCAAATTGCACCACGTGCAATGTAAGGAGTACCGTACTTCTCGAATAATGCTTGTACCGAAATAGCACCGAAAATGTAAAGCAAAGTGAACGAACACAAATTCCCGTCTGTTGCCTCCAAGACTAGCTCTCCATGGGCTCCGTCTCGGGCGCCTCGGCTGGAGCGGTTGCCGCGGATGCTTTGGCCTTTTCGACCTCCGCCTCGGCCGCTCTCGCCTCGGCTGCGCGCACCTTTCCATCAAACGTGCCGCGCGCCAACTCGTACTTGCGCCGAGCCTGCCGCACCTCGTGCCAAAAGGTGGCAGCGAGTTCGGGATTCTCGCCCGCGGGCAGTGGCATTTTACTTTGACGCAATTCTTCCATAATGACGGGATAGTTCACAGATTTCACGCGACAATTGGTACGGAAGCTCGCGTGCATCGCGTCGGCTTGGGCCAGCTGACGTTCGGCGTGTCGAGCGCTCTCGAGCGCCTCGACAGCCTCGATGTTGGCGGCTCGCTTGGCTTGGAACGCTCTGTGCCGTTCCGTCAGCCACATTTGTTCCGTTTCACGCGTGAGAGACAAAACATTGCGGACTTCGCGCCTACTGGACTTGGACAAACTTTGAGGGTGCATGTCAAACTCGGCAGTCGGTCGACACATGAAGTTCGAAAACCAGTAAGTGATCGCGCGCCAGGGCCAGTTCGCGTAGACGGCCGTGGTCAGCCAGAGGCGCTGCTGCGAGTCGGCGCAGTCCGCGAGAGAACGACTCACTCGCGCCACGTTCAACTCCAGCCTAGCAGACACCTTGCGCGACCAATCGCGCCACCAATCGAACAAACTGTCCAACTCCGAACCGTCACCAATGTACGAATGAAACAACGCAACGGCAGTGTCCTGGGCGAGAGACTGGACCAAATTCTCAATCTGGTGCACTGTCTCATCCTCCGCAATCGGACTAATCTTATTCAGCAAAGCAGTCATCGGCCAACGGTGCTGTGCCAACTGACGAAGCACCCGGGCGCCATCACCAATCTGCGTTGCGATCTTCGAGCGAATGCGCCTGGCAATGCTCTCGCAATGGTGATGTCGGCCCTTGAACCGAATCGGACTGTAGAGGCAATGCGCGATCAAAACGACCCACAACGAATACGCATCAGACGCACTGTACTGAATCAAATCGCGCTTGAACTCGGGATTGCGCTCGTCTAGCTCGAGGAATTGGCGGCCATACTCGGCCTTCACGCGCGCCATATTCTTGAGGGAATTTTTGAGAGCGATTTTGTCGTCAGCGTTGCTCACGAGCTTCCAGACCTTCTCCTGGCCGAGCATCTGAGGTTCGAAACCTCCGTGAGCCTGCCAAACCTGGGCGTCGAAGAGACGCAAGCCCTCCGTGGAGGCGCTGCCCCAGGTGGCATGCATCGCTTGCACGTCACTGTACGACCAGTGTACCATGTAGTTACGCTTCATGAATTCACGCAGGCACTCGGGCATGATCATGACCGTGTCAGGCTTCGAGGGATCTATGCCGGCCTGAGCCTGCCCATCCGACCTCGTCACCGACCTGTGCCACGCTCGCACGTCAATCACGAACACAGGACCGTTGAGACCACTGATCGACATATGGGTAATAAATTGACCACTTTTGTGCGCGTGCGCCGGGCGATGCGGGAAGTGCTTGCTTCGCACCGCCGCCGGCCAATCCGTGAAAGCGTTCCGTCGATTTGCCATTTCAAAGTCAAACGTGAAAACGTTGAGTCCCTCGGGCTGCGCCTCTTCGAGTTCTTTGAGAGACGTGGCGAGCCGGGACTGGTCAGACTCCTGTGGGGACCCGAACGTCTCGACGTGCAGCTCGTGAGCATAACTGTGCGCACCGCGCAACAGCACGTGGATGTCCTCCGGTCTCGACCCAGTCGCACTTAAAGCGTGCTTAGAGACATGGCTCGCCCAAGCGTCCTCAGTAGTATACCCCCCCCATCTACGCAGAAAAGTTACGCCCCTTCGTCGTAGATTTTCGGCGTAACTTTTTCCTTTATGGGCGTAAACAATTCGGGCGTAACTTTTCTGCGTAGATGGACTATTAGGCGCCGACAGGATTCTCGCAAGTGCATCTACGTCGCTTATTCGTTCGTATCCATGTGCTTCTGCGCGATTGATGTTCGTGTGCATTGAACGGACCTACGTGTGACGGCAACGTTTGTTCCTACATTGTTTGCATGCGTCGTACACGTGGCAGCGATGGTTTTTCGAAATTTTTCGTCAACGCGGCGACCGGTCGCACGCAGAGAGAGGGACCTAGACGCACATGAGGCGCCAATCACAGGGGGCGCGTCGCGGAACGGGTGGACGCGAACGGGTGGATGCAAACGAGCGGGCACGCTCAACCCCAGCGCTTCTCGGGCATCAGTATCGGTGGCAGCTGGGCGTTTCGACGAACGGAGAGGGGCGCGCGGCGGCGAGGAATGGCGCTGGAACGGCGCGCAGCGGCCCGGTGGGCGCGAACGGCGGTTGCGGGGCTCGTGTTCTCGGCATCCGCCAGGGCGCCGTCGTCGTCTTCGTCTTCAGGCGCCACTAAACGAGACAACAGACGTCAATTTTTAACACTTGCAAACAGCACGACGACCTTGGGCAGCGGCTTGGGCAGCGGCTTGGGCGAGGGCGAGGTCGATGAGGTGCTGCTCGTCCACCATCTCGCCCCACACTGGCGAGCCATTCCGCGCCTCGGTGGAGTCGTCAGCGGCGGCGGCAGCGGAGTAGGACGGCGGCGGCGGCGGCGGCGTGCGGGCGTAGTTGAAGGCCTGAGGCGGCGGCGGACCCGGGTAGCCCTGCGGCGGCGGCGGTGGAGGAGGAGGGTGCGGCGGCGCGCCCAGTAGCTCGGCAGCGCCTTCGATGTGGTTCAGCACAACGTGCCCCACCACTTGCTGCAGGTCGGTGGAGTAGTAGGAGCAGTCGACGCAGCGGTGGATTGCTATTTGGTACATTTTTGTTAAGAAGAAATAATGGTAAATCCGGGAACCGATCAGCCCTTATGTAGTGGCTCGTTTTGTCAACGAAAATCTTCGAAAACCCAGTATAAATTACTGCTATATTTACATGTCAGTTATTACTACGGTAAATGTATTTCCATGTTATTATGTTACGGTACCGTTATTTACATGATTGTATTTTTCAAACATAAATAGGTGTTCTGTACGACTAACCAATCATTTCCATCTTTTTTGCTTTCGATCATGAATAAAAGTGCTAAAGACGCCTTCCTTGATGCATTCTGCAATGCGGCTAAACCTCTATTGGCAGAGGCCTTAAAGAAAAACTGCTCGGGATGCCGATACTCGCTGGAGGAGGAAAACCTGCACATCTGCTTGAGCAGTCAAGAGGAATACCACACGCTCACTGTGAAGTATCTCACCGGTCTCATTCCAAGACACATGTTGTTCAAGGCGTTCAAGCGACAAGCCTGGAAAGAGAACCTGAGCCCTGTGGACGTCATTGACTTTCTCGAAGTCGATCCAGTGTCTCGCATGGCCTGCGAAGATGCCTACATCAAACGAGCAGTCCTGAAGCTATTTCCACCCGAGAATCCCCAGCTCTATATTAACGCCCCCTATGCCCTACTGCAATAAGTGTATATAAATTGTGATCTTGCGCGACAAGCGTCAGTCATGTTCGCGTTTGTGGATTGGTTCTTGAAAAGTTCGTGCTTCCTAGATCCTGCCGATCGACTCAATTGTCGCACCACCGTATGCATACTACTGTTTTCAATCAGCATAGCCTTGCTGAAGCAATACATTGGCAACCCTATCCACTGCGTTGTGCCGCCATGGGGCGACGAACTAGCAGCTGATCCGGTTACATGGGCTGACTTTGTTGAATCGTTCTGTTTTGTAAATGGCACGTACACTTTTGACACATACCACCCCAAAATGGACAAGTCAATTACGTGGTACCAATGGGTACCGTTACTGCTGTTGATCCAGGCGGTACTCTTCCTGGTACCCCCCTGGTGCTGGAACACGTTTGTGGATATGTATGGCAAGACTGGCAAGCTCCTGACTGTGATTTACTTTGCAATGAAACTAGCACAGGTAGCGAACATAGTGGGTCAGGTTGCCGTTATTAATTACGTACTAAATGGAGAGTATCTTTTTTGGGGTCTTGTACGTGACAATACGGAGCTGTTTCCATTACGCGTGTACTGCAACCTCTCTATTAGACACATGGGCAACCCGAATGTCGTTTACTGGATAGAGTGCATTCTCCCTACTAACGTTCTGTATGCCAAGGTGTACTTTTTCCTGTGGTACTGGTATATTGCAGTTCTAGCGGCCACGATAGGTAGTGTAATCGCATGGGTGTTTTGTCTCTGCAGAGACGGTGCTATGCTGGTGCGTTTAGTGAACAGCGATTAGTCAACGCCCCTCAAGTCAACAAGTCACAACGCACACTAGAATTTGCAAATGTTTATGGTAATGTTCACGGAGCTCTCATCATCATCATCATCATCACTGTCGCTGAGGCACATGTTCCATTCGAGGAACTTGTCGTCCTGCTGCTCCTCCTTTTTTAGAGCCTTCATCTCAGGCTTGCTCTTCTTTGCTTGAATCTTGATTGGCACCTGAGGTCGCTTCTTTTTCTGCCGATCCTTGAGTCCCGCACCAGTTGGCTCGGCGCGTTTCTTTGGCTCGCTAGCCGACTTCTTCGGCTCAGCAGGAGGGCGCATCGCAGGCTGCTTTGGGGCTGGCGGGACGATTGGCTGGGGCTGCGTGGGGAGTTGGGAGTCTTCGTCGCCAGGCATCATCGAGTCCGCGACGGCGCCAAACAAGTCAAGGGGAAAGGCCATACTTGATGCAGCCCTGCTTGCAATCGCACTCGATGGATTCGTGCAAATCAAAATGTTGATTGACAAAATCAACAACAAGTTCATCATTAACTTGGGTATTGGTTGTATAGATCTGAAACACATCCCGTGCTGGTACGTTTCTAACCCTATGGTAGAGATAGAACAGGCTGTGAGCTCCACAAGCATCCGAGAGACTGTCTTGAACCTGACGCTTGTTGTAGGTTGTGACTATGCGACTGAAAGGCGCAAAAGGGGCGCGACCGAAGCTGTCAAACCAGTCGTGGGAGGCCCTAGTCCTGTGTAGTGCTAGCCAGTGAGTGCCTGGTTTGTCGTGTGTGTCCTCATTGAGTATTATGCAGGTGTCTGGCTTCAACGGTGGCACTCTGTCCGATGGGAAAACGCCCAAACAACGTTTTGACAAGTAGTAATCAGAGCGTATCGCGCACAACAACTGGCTTGTATCCATTACATCGAAAAATCAAAGTAGCAATCACGGTTCTTATCAATGTACATCACTGACTGGTGCTCCAAGTAAGCAACGAGTTTTATACCGCCAGCAGGTACCGTGTTCTTAAACTCCAGGTCCAAGGTGACGCTGCCTTCTTTCACAAGCTGGAAACCAGTGTCGGATCCATCTTGAGTCAAGTCAAAAACATAGAGAGCAAAGCCTTTGCCGAAGG
Source organism: Paralinhomoeus sp. GSCO2_6 (assembly GCA_030248085.1). Taxonomy (NCBI): domain Eukaryota; kingdom Metazoa; phylum Nematoda; class Chromadorea; order Monhysterida; family Linhomoeidae; genus Paralinhomoeus; species Paralinhomoeus sp. GSCO2_6. Next base: position 5,654 of record JASAMY010003047.1, on the reverse strand, counting down.
CGTCATAGGAGATTCCATTTCCGTTGCCATCGATCGGGATGTTGAGACCACTCACCATTTGCAGGTAGGCTCGAACGTAGTGCTTCTTTTCAAAGTCCAACTCAAGGGGGGTTCTTGGGTAGGGAATGCCAGCCGCAGAAAGCTGGATTTTCTTGAGGTCAAAGTGTCGGAAATTGAAAGGGTTAGACTTCCAGTTGCCCACATAGGATGCTTGTGAAATGAAACCCAAAACAATTCGGCGGGGCAGCTGACCTGTGCAGATTGGAAGGGAGTGAACCTGCTTGCGGCCAGCCTCAACATGTTCAAACTGTACTGTCGTTCGTCGAATGGGGTAGCTGGCTGCCTGCTTTGCTAGCTTCGCCTCCAGTGCCAGCTGCATCGAGCTCAAAATTTCGTATTTTCGCACATACCACACGACAGAGTTTATGTTCAACTTGTAGTTTGTGACCGCATCAGAAGTCTGCAGACACAGTGAGTCGGCTTGCTTTAGCGCCTCTAGACGCACATTCATGTTTGAGAGCAGCAGACGGTCATGAGAAAAGCAATCAGCATTCAATGCCGTCATAATCTCGACATTCCTGCTTTCAGAAATGATTTTTGCGCGTTTCTTGAATCCGTCATTATTCGCAGGCGTGTCAAAGGCCCCAGGCGTATCCTCAAAGAAGGCGGCAGCGGTGAGCTGAGTGTTCTTGACAAGGGTAGAGTGGTTGAGCACGTTCTCCAGGTACGATCTGTACATGTAGCCAGCCGAGGAATCGTATACAAGGCGCGAATTGAATGTCAACTTGATCTGGCGGAACAGAGAGCCTCCGATATTATTGACGATGGCCACTGTCTGGGCGTTGTCAATTGGAGAGCCATCCTGCTTGGTAACATTGAACGAGACGTACAGGTAGCTCATGGTCAGGTCCAGCATCTCAGGATCGCGGGGTATCTCAAACAGGTAGGGTCCCGCGTTGTTCTGTGTAGAAATTGCATTCTTTGGGTACACACAAGTCCAATTGTTACTCTCAACGACAACTTGCGTCAATGGCACGGAGAAAACATCAACTTCAGACTTGGAGCACAGCTGGGTGCGCTTATCAAGCAGATGCACGGCCATAGTAAAGTCCTAGAGGCTTAGCTTTCTTAGTGACCCGCTTTCGCTTGCGAGCCGGTGCTTTTATAGGTTTTCCAGCCCCCTTGGTCTTGCCGGGTTTGCCCAAGCCTTTGCCACTCTGCACCTTCTTGGCGGCGTTCTTGAGAGCCTTGGCACCACGACGTTTTGCAGCCATCTTCAAATCCTCGCCTTGCAGAGCGTCCGATGCAACTCCCAGGCCAGCTTTAAGCGCCTCCTTCCCCACCGTCTTTCCGATTGGCAAAAGAAATCGCAGTACACTCTTAAATACCGAACCCAGACCCTCTCCGCGCTGGTATGGTAGCCCTCTGTACACGGGAAAAGCTGAACCGCCCAACTGTGCAGGTGTGGGTGCAACAAATACAGTTCGCATTTTCTTCAAAGCACAGAACGGCGTCGAAAGTGCAATTTCAGAATCACATTACCGAACGCGAATGGCACAGGTCGCCCATCTGCCATATTTATAGTAACCTGAACGCTAGAGAACTGACGAACAGAGACTGGTATGTACTCCAGATTGGAAAATTCAGCTAGAGTCTGCTCGCCATATCTTCCTTTCAGCGGTACGATTTTCAATAGACACACCCGCGCGTCACCTACCAATTGGGGATGTATGATGGGGAGATAAACGTAGATACAGTTTATGCCGCCACAAATGTCAGGAGGGTGATTACTGACATGCGTGCCTAATGGGAAGTTGTAGCGTTTGAAACCCAGAAGATAGCTTAGTTGCTCCGTAAACTGTATATCCCTGATTGGAGCTTGAATCTTCACCGCAAACCTATTGATCTGAGCATTGAGGGAAAAGTTGAATGCTCTGGCCATTGATTCAAAGAAGTCGAGTGCCTGCTGAAGGAAGGGGATTCGGCGCCTGTCTTCTTCTGAACACTGATCCTTTAGGCGTTTCCTTCGATCAATCCATATGCGCCTGAAGGCTGCCAGCACCACAATTTCAATTTCTTTCAATGTTGTGTAGTGGTTGTTTGCAATATGTCCAATGAAATCAATATTGTTTTTCTGAATGACAAACATTGACTTGAGAGTCACCACGTTGTCGGCAACCGAATTTCTACCAGCAATTTCTGCCAACATCTGCTTGCCTTGAGGGCTGCGGTAGTCTACCAGTTCAAAACCTTCATTCACAGAAACTTTCAAACCGCCATTGTAAATATTGTGTGTTGTGTAGGGGTACATAATTTCGGTGAGTGCAACTGACCATTGCCCCTCCAGGTCTATCGTTTCAGGTAAGTTTACATAAAAGTTTGAAATGTTGCCGCCTCCATCTTGAGTGTTGCTGGGTAGAGTGATGTAAAAGTCAGACATTTTGCTTTAAATTTGGACTTGGAAGCAGATACGCAACAGCGGCAGAGAGCGCTGAATACCAGTAGCGATTGTCGCCAGTCTGCAGAGTAATGTTCACCAGAGCAAACAGCACCACAATATACACAATGGCAACCTGGGACAGATACACGATTTCAGCGCGCGGGTAATAGCTATTGCAAATATGCCAATGAGAATGGTTAGACCCGCTGTGAGAATCACCAGTCTCAGCCATAATGGATCACTTTCTTCTGGGCCGGGGCCTTTTATACACGGCGCTGAGCTCAGCCTCGTAGAAGACGCCTGTGATTGGTTCACCATGTAGGTCCTCGAGTCGATAGGTGGCAGGGCGTCGATGCAGCAGCTTTGAAGCAATACGAAACACTTCGAGAGTGTACTGAGGGAGATAACCCTTCTGGCCGACCTTCCGCCGCTCCTTGGTAATCCGCACATGATCACCAATTTTGTACTTGTAACGTGGGCTGTCAGGGAGGGGAGTGCCAAACAAGGTCGATTTCACAGCCTCCTCGTTGTCAGCAGTAACATCAATAGGTTTACGCTTGATTGAACGATGAAGCGTGTTATTTATAGCCACTGTAAGCTCGGGCAGTATGTCGACATACTTGAAAGTCTCGCGCAGCGTAAAGTGCTTCCACAGCCTCCCCTTCAGCGTTCTTATTGCGCGTTCGGCAATCGATGCTTTCACATCGGGGCTGGTGGCAAAGAAGTGTGTGATACCGCAATCTCTCATAAATTTCTTAAACTCGCCTTTCCACTCATTGCCAGAATCCGTGCACAGCTTCCATGGGCGACGACCCCTTTCAAAAATTTGCTTGAAAGCTAGCACCACAGAGGATGGTTTCTTGTTCAGTAATGGTACAGTCCACATGTATTTTGATAATACATCAACACACACAAGTATGTACGCATGGCCCTGGTTCCACTTCTTCAGCGATACAAAATCCACCAAATCCGCCTGCCAATCTACGTCAATACCACTTGTGTAAATGCGGTTTCGGGGAAATCGCCGTCTTGCGGGTTTGTGAAGTGTGTAAACATCCTTGCTTTGCAAATACTTTACAACACGAGCGAGGGTGATGGATGGGTATTTTCTCTTGGCAACGCGATAGAGCACATTCACGCCTCCCAAATAAGCAGACGAGGAGGGATTGAGGTACAACGCATCTAAATCCATGCTTGATCGGGCACGTGCACGCGCCGCTACTTATATACAGATAACCAGCGACCTAGACCACGCCCTTTCTGCGGCTTTTGTCGTTTTGCAGACCTGGGGGTACCTTCGCTTGCCGACGTGACTGATGAGAGAGACATATCTGAAGTCGACGCCGATGCGGCTGGAGGAGTAAAGAAGTAAACGTTGCCTAGAGCACCAGGGGGCACGTTCTTCGACAAAAGTGCCGCTTTCCACTCTGCCCAGCCAATTGGGGGCGCTTTGGTATAGTCGCGTACAGTGTAGTGAAACAGCAAGCCAAAGCTACTCCCAGGGATCAGTTGACCGTTCAAAATGAGCTCTTGGCGATCATTGACCTGAAAGTGCTGCTTGTTGTCCTGCAGGAATTCGTGCAGCGTGGTTGCTGCCGCCAGCTTCTTTTGAGGCACATTCTTCAAAAGGGTGGTCAGTGGAATATTCAATGGTTCCTCAGTTTTGATCTTCTGTATCTTAATCTCAACCGGCTTCTCCTGCTTGGCATTCAAAAATTTTGCCAGTGTATCCTGATACACCTTAGCTTTCACATCATCAGGCGTTGTGTTGTTCTTGAGAATGGCTTCCATTTCACTATCAAGTGCCGATAGCTGGCGCTTTGCGTCGGGCATTGGTTCGACAGTCATTTGATGGGGCACGAGCGTCATTTTTTCCATTATTCAAAAGCGTTGAGCAGTAGAGCGGCTACTACTGGCGCCAAAATTGCTGCTACGATCCCGCCACCCCGCTGTTGCAGTATCTGACGCTTCTTTGACAGCGATACCGATTTGGAAGCCACTTGTCGAATGGCCGCCGAGTGGCGTTGAAGCTCAGCCTCCTCGTTCGGTGAAAGGTCGACGTTGCCGCGGCAAATATTGTAGCAGCAGTCACTGAGACACTTTATAAAGTCAATGTCAGAGTTGCGCAAAATAGCTTGTCGTAGTTTGGGCGACGCACTGTTTACGGCGTGCAATAAATGTGAGTGCTTTTTCAGCCGGCAAACCATTGTCACTGGCAAACGAATCACAATCGCGGCTTTTATACGCGTTTGATCACATACACCACACAGGACTCACCAGGAAAAATGCTGGTTCGCAAGCGCAGCTTCTCATCAATCGTCTGGGTGAGGTCAACAAGTAGATAGGAATGTGCCTGTTTTGTTGCATCGCGATACGCGTCTATAAAATACTTACTGCCTTTCCTAGGGTACATCTGACGAGCTAGAGTGGCTACGGGCAGTTCATTACCTGGGCTTTTAAATAACACAATATAGTTGGCAGAGAGACGTGCAGTTCGCTGGCTGCCATAAAAAATGTTCTGAGTAAGGTAAATCACTGTCAAATTCAAATGGTGGCTTCCTTTTGTAAACAAATCCGTCAGAACGTCGCCCACTTCGCTCATGAGGTCGTCTAGTATTAGAAGCTTTGGGGCGCGTGCCTGCTTGCGTAGTTCATCCATGTCGGGTAAACCACGCACCATTTCTGTCCCTGCCGGTACATCGAGTGCCTGATGTTCAGAGTAACACCAAATAATTCGCTCAAATTTGTCTTGGAACATTTCGTCCACATGTTTCAACAGTCAGCGTAAACTGTGTTTTTCCACACTTGCTAGGTCCAGCGAGAGTAATGGCAGAGCGAGACACAAACGGCAACATTGTGACAGCTGGGTACCGAAAAACGAGAGCTATTTATGTGCTAGTCGTCATCATCACACGAGCAGAACACGTGATCCAGGGCCTTGGTTACAAAGGACTCCTCAAACAGCAGGCGCATCAGAGGGTCAAAGCTGAGAAAGTCGAGAACGTCGCCTACAGGGATGTGCGCCTTCAGCACGTTGGACTTGAACCGCTTGTAGACTTCGCGCCTTGGCGTGATCAGACCAATTCGTGCACAAAAATCCGTCGAAACGAGTCGTGTGCAGCAGGTTCTTGGGCGTCTCCATGGCGTTGCCGCGATCCTCCCACTTGTCCATGCTCTTTGCCGTAGCAGCACATGTGAAAATACGAGACGCCTC
>JASAMY010000608.1:0-43951 GCA_030248085.1 Paralinhomoeus sp. GSCO2_6 | reverse complement strand
TAGTCAGTGCGTCTTTACAATGACACGAGCGAAACGCACCATAATAGTCACAGGGATTCTTGAACAGCGGGCAGGGGTAGTCGAGCGACTCGAAGTAATTCGGCATCGCCTGAGAGCTGCCGAAGTAGACCAGTTTCCCCGTCGAGATCAGTGCCGCTAGATTTAGACGCCTCTGTACATACTGCATGGTGCTCCTACAGTCAGTCGTGATGTATTCGCAACACATTTCCAATCAGTGTCTAATCTCTATGGTAAGCCAGCCTTCTCTACGCAGACGTGTCATTCCACTATACAGTAACACCGAGTGTAGGTACATGGGTACCTTTGTGGAACATGGCCAAAATCTCCAACGTCGGTGGATTCATCACCAAAATAACGATGCGATTGAGATTGAACGCCCAGTCGCGCAAGTAGTCGATCACGAACGCCGCATCGTACAGGTCCATGGACTTCAAAATGTCGTCGACAATGAGGACGTCTAAACATTGCTTCAGCCATGGAAAGGTCACTTAGCGAAAATTATCCCAGTGTTCCGCCCTGCAATAGTACCCCCTCCTCTTCGACTCCAATAGTGTTCTCCCCCCCCCAGGTAGCCAAAGGTTGGCAACATCGTGCCACCCTCTCCAACAGTGTCTCTGGGCCTGGTGGTAGTAGGATTGTTATGGTGGTATGCGCCATGCACTCTATGGGCAAAAATACATTAGAGTAGTACATTAGAGGGTACTTTTACGCAGCTATACTCATTTCAGCTACATCCACACAGCGAAAGGATAAGCACTGCAAAATCGGCAATTTTGATTGCAAAATATTTGTGCTACTAAGCAAGCTGTTGAAGTTGAAATTGTAGTACCCCCTGACAATAAATGATGTCACTCCTCCAGCTAGTGCCCCCAGTGGCTGAATATTGAAACAATAACCCTTGTGCACTTACTGAGACGACTGTCAGGCCCCCGGAGTGCATGCAGCATTCATGTTGGTGGTGGAGGGGTCAGAGCCCTACCCTGACTTGATCCACAGACTAAGGTCAAAGACGGTACCAGCGCCGAGGAGAATCTGACAGCGTAGCTTTACCCTTTGCTGCTCCGCGTAACCCAAGTCTTTGATGAGTCGGTGCCGGAATGGCCTCAGCGCCAACGTTTCGATCAACTGCGGCGTCTGCAGGTTTTGTTTACCGAATAATACGTCCAGCAGGCAGGCAGAGAGGCAGGCAGGCAGGCAGGCAGGCAGGCAGGCAGGCTGGCCGGCAGGCAGGCGGGAAGGTACCTACGCACGCACGCACAACCATCTCCCACCATGTGCTTGCTCTTGAACGCGTCGGTGGCCGCCTGGCGCGGGGTGGGGACGTAGCCGAGAAGGTCGGTGATCGTAAGCCCTTCGAGCAGCTCGTCCCTACTTAACGTGCGCCACGCGGCGAGTGAGCGGGCGCCGCCAGGGGTGACGTTGTCCAGGATAGATGCCGCCGTCGACTACGCCGGGAAATTCCGGTCGGTCCGCTAGTAGGCCGGACAGTGCCAACGAATCGCTTTGGACGGATAGGAGGGCATTTCGGTACTGTGGTGCTACTTTTGGAAACACGCAATGTACTTGTGCGGGTGCCAAAATTTAGATGTGTGTACATCAAGCTGCCGGCAGTGAACCAACCACACCCCCCCCCCCCTCCATCCCTCCCACCCACGCGCTGGTGTACAACTAAACACGGGTACAACATGTGCAACATAGGACAGCACGCAGCACACCGCAGCCGTATACACATGCACGTGACGTCAGCCAGTACGACTTGCACAGACCTGAGGTGGTCAGCACGGCGAGCGTCTCCCCCGCGGGCAGTTCGAAGCTGACGTCGTCGAGGAGTCTCTCGTAAAACGGACTCCTCAGCATGGCCTTGTCAAAGACCGTCCTCAAGTCTCGACAAAAAGAGACTCGGTGTAGGGTCAACTTTGGCTTCCGGTACGCAGTTGGCGCGCCCTCGGCCATCTCTTCGGCTCTGGAGTAACGCAAGTAGTTGAACGCCGACGGACTCGTGTTGAAGAGGTTCAAATTCGAAAAGTAGTGGGCGTGGTGACGACGAGAAGAGAGGAAGGACGGTCTGAACGAGTGTGTGCGTGTGCTTGCGTGCGTGCGTGCGTGCACGAGGGGGGGCTAACCCGGCTTGCAGCTGCTCCGGTCCAACGGCGATCTCACTCTGCGCGTAGACGACGCTGCGTTGCGTCGCCATCGCTCGGCCCGTGGTATGGCCGTTTCGCATTCCATTTAAATTCGCATTTAAATTCAAATGCGAGCTCTCCGGAGGCCGTGTGCCCAAGTCCAGGGCCAGCGACATGCGGTTGTTGGGTCGGTTGAGATAACCGGAGCCCCGCTCCGGACTGGGGTCGGCGTCGCCGCCAGCGCCCGGCCGATACAAATCCAACTCGGACTGGAACTTGCGCTCGGTCGGTCGGGCACGCCGATGGGTCGACTGGCTACTGGGCGAGTGCTCGCGCTGATTCGCTGAATAGACCGCGCGTGGGTGGACCATAAGAAGTAATACAAGGATTGAGCTCAACCGTAGCAACGTGGCGTAGCCAGGGGGGGGGGGGGAAGGGGGAAGCTTCCCAGTCCGAAATTCTCCGAAGCTCAATTTTTACTTGGTACCACTTGTTGCAATGTGCCCATTTCTGCATCTTTCTTAAATTCAATGCAACTAGTGATGAAAACGACACCCAAGATCCAAATTTTCGCCTGCTGCGCATCAAAAAGCATGTAAAGACGGTTAAAAAATTGCCTGCGGCGCTGTTTTCAGCACAGAAATAGACCGTTTTGCCCACATTGCTAACGCTTTAGTGAATGTAGTCAGGCAAACGAGCGCATAGCGCGTAAACGGATTCGATGGGAGAGTGTCTGAAGCTTCCCCAGCCAAATTGGCGCAAAGTCCAAAAATTCGACAGGGTCCCCCCTGTTGCAAAATTGGGAATTTGACCTAGATTCAACTCCCCCCCCCCCGAAATCAAGTCTTGGCTACGCCACTGAGCACCGGCAATGGCCACGTGGGGCAGCGACACCCGCGGCAGTCCGAAGCGCAAGAAGGCGGTGTCCTTTCCATTCGCGACCGCCTGCACCGCCTCCTCGTGCATCTGGAAGTCTCCGTACGGCAGATTGGAGCGGTCCTAGAATTGTTTGTGTAACTTTTGCACAAAGTCCTCCTCACGAAGCGGTTGTACAGAGGACTCACGGTGGGGCTAGTGTGGCAATTCGAGCCGCTGTGAACGGCGCCCGGTAGATAGCCGCCGGCGTAGCAGCTCGTCAGGTTCTGCCGGAAGATCGCCCACTCGTGCAGGCCGTCCTGTCGCGTGTCCGTCCGCACTGAGGCCCGGGCTCTCGAGGTTGTCGTTGTTTCTTTTTTATTTTTATCCGGACTCAGACACGCGCTTTCGTCTCAACTTTTTAGAACCGAGAACTCGTCGAGGGCCGGGCCTGGCGGTGCGTAGCAGCGTCTCGACGCGGCGCCAACCTCCTCCATTTCGGTGACTCACTCGGCGTGGGCGGCCGATGGTGGTCGCGCACACGAGACGCAAGGAGCCAAAGCCTGCAGCGCAACACAGCCGGGGGGGGGGGGGGGTCTCTCCCCCCAGTTTGCCTTCAGCAAGGAAGGTCGCGCGCACGGCCAATAAAGAAAGAAAGGGAGTGAGCGGGCCACGGGAGGGGAGGGACGGGAGGCATGCACGCGCCGTCTTAACGGACAATGCTCCCCCAGTCCCCTCTTCTGGTCGGCTACGTACGTTTCATCCGCAGGAAGGCTGAGCCGCGCAGCCGAGGGGGGGCACAACACCCCTCTATCCCTCGCACTCTCTCTCTCTCCCACTCGTGGGGTCGCGATAGACGAAAATCGCATGCGCCAACCGCCACCGCACCTGTGCACAGGTAGGCCCACCATTGAACGTCCACTTTATGGCGAGCGAGTACAGTAATGACCGAATAACTGCTAGGCTCTCCCGTACGCAATCTAGAGCGCGCCTGTCGAATACATGCGAACGTCACGCTCGGCCCACCGAACGCACAACAAAGCGGTGTCGCATCGCATCCGAGTCAGTCCGGTGCCGTGAATCGATGAATAGTTCGATTGGACGCAATCAGAGCAAGCTGTTATTCAGTTTTTTTACGGTATAGGAGCTAACAAAGCGCTTCCCCATATGCTGCCTCAATGGCCTCAATGCATATGCACGTTGCAACAAAGACATTGTACATTGTATGCATGTACAGGAGCTATGTCTTCATCTACTTACAAATGCGCCGCCGCGCGCACGGGTGTGTATGTACAGGGTTTTTTTTTGGAGTGCCACATTTTAATTTTGAATAACTCCGGCAAACGACAAGCTATTTCCCTGAAATTTTAACTGTAGGTAGACAACACTCTAAGGTTTTGTTGACAATTGGCCCCGTGAGAATCCGTTTTGAAACCCGCGAGTTACACTCGATTGCATTCTAAGCCATATTGCAGTCATTTTCGTTTTGCTGTGTAAGGAATTTTTGCTTGAACTCGAGCAAACATCTCGAAATCGGAATAAAATGGTAAGGACCGACACAGGGCATTCGAAAGTGGTATGGGAAAGCATGGTTTTCCAAAAAATGACTCATCGAGTAGCAGAGAGATGCAACCATCACGCTTAGAGCACCAGACAGGAATGGACAGTGGACCATGCAAACTCAAACGAGTGCCACGCACTGGTTTCAAAACGGATTCTCACGGGGCCAATTGTCAACAAAACCTTAGAGTGTTGTCTACCTACAGTTAAAATTTCAGGTCAATAGCTTGTCGTTTGCTGGAGTTATTCAAAATTAAAATGTGGCACTCCAAAAAAAAAACCCTGTATGTATGTATGTATGTGTGTATGCTTCGAGTAAACTCGCGAACCGCTCGACGTACGTGGACGCGCGATGGCTCGATCGAATGCTCGCGACCCCGAGATGGTCATGGGTAAGGTCGATTTTTGATATGCAAATTTATACCGTAGTTATGGCGCATTTTCAAAGTTTGCAACACAGATTAACACTACCAAACGAATTGCACATGGATGAATTGCCTATCAAAAGACTCGCCTTGACGTCACGAGTCATTTGCACATGCTCCCGCATAATTATGCAAATGCGTACTGTAGTTGTGGTACATTGTACATTGTACTGTACATTGCAGCTTGCCTAATTTGGGAAACTTCCAGAACGCGTGCAGGCACGCACGCACGCACGCACGCACGCACAAACCCACGCACGCACATGCACGCACGCACGCACGCACGCACGCACGCACGCACGCACGCACGCACGCACGCACGCACGCACGCACGCACGCACGCACACACGCACACACGCACACACGCACGCACGCAAGGAGTGCACGCACGTGCACACACGCACGCACGTGTACGCACGCACGCACGCACGTGTACGCACGCACGCACGCACGTGCACGCACGTACCTTTATGCACGGGAGTGCACGCACGTGCACGCACGCACGCACAGACACGCGCACGCAGGCACGCACGCACGCACGCATGGGAGTGCACGCACGGGCACGCATGCACGCACCTTCACACGCGGGAGTGCCGTGCACGCACGCACAAACACATGCACGCACGTGCACGCACGCACGCGCGGGAGTGCACGTGCGTGCACGCATGCACGTCGTGCACGCACGCACGCATGGGAGTGCACGCACATGCACGCACACACGCACGCACGGGAGTGCGCACACGTGCACACGCACCCATGCACGCACGCACGCACGCACGCGCCCATGCACGCACGCACTTACACGCACGCACGCACACACGGGAGTGCACGCCCATGCATGCACGCACGCACGCACGCACGCACGCACGCACGCACGCACGCGCGCACGAACGCACAGTGGAGCACAGAATTTAGGCCAATTTCTGTCAATGGGGTGCACACCTTCACGATCAATTTGGCCCAATTTCTGTCAACGTTTTGCACGTCCTCACGATCAACAGAAATGCACAGAATTTGACCCAATTTCTGTCAATGGGGTGCACGCCCTCACGATCAACAGAAAAGCACAAAATCTGAGCCAATTTATGTCAATGGGGTGCACGCCCTCACGATCAACGGAGGAGCGCAGAATTTGGCCCAATTTCTGTCAACGGGGTGCATGCCCTCACGATCAACAGAAAAGCACAGAATTTGAGCCAATTTATGTCAACGGGGTGCACGCCCTCACGATCAACAGAAAAGCACAGAATTTGAGCCAATTTATGTCAACGGGGTGCACGCCCTCACGATCAACAGAGGAGTGCAGTATTTGGCCCAATTTCTGTCAACGGAGTGCACGCCCTCACGATCAACAGAGGAGCGCAGTATTTGGGCCAATTTCTGTCAACAGGGTGCACGCCCTCACGGTCAACAGAGGAGCGCAGTATTTGGCCCAATTTCTGTCAATGGGGTGCACGCCCTCACGATCAACAGAGGAGCGCAGTATTTGGCCCAATTTCTGTCAACAGGGTGCACGCCCTCACGGTCAACAGAGGAGCGCAGTATTTGGCCCAATTTCTGTCAACGGGGTGCATGCCCTCACGATCAACAGAAAAGCACAGAATTTGAGCCAATTTATGTCAACGGGGTGCACGCCCTCACGATCAACAGAAAAGCACAGAATTTGAGCCAATTTATGTCAACGGGGTGCACGCCCTCACGATCAACAGAAAAGCACAGAATTTGAGCCAATTTATGTCAACGGGGTGCACGCCCTCACGATCAACAGAGGAGCGCAGTATTTGGCCCAATTTCTGTCAACGGGGTGCACGCCCTCACGATCAACAGAGGAGCGCAGTATTTGGTCCAATTTCTGTCAACAGGGTGCACGCCCTCACGGTCAACAGAGGAGCGCAGTATTTGGCCCAATTTCTGTCAACGGGGTGCACGCCCTCACGGTCAACAGAGGAGCGCAGTATTTGGCCCAATTTCTGTCAACGGGGTGCACGCCCTCACGATCAACAGAGGAGCGCAGTATTTGGCCCAATTTCTGTCAACAGGGTGCACGCCCTCACGGTCAACAGAGGAGCGCAGTATTTGGCCCAATTTCTGTCAACGGGGTGCACGCCCTCACGATCAACAGAGGAGCGCAGTATTTGGCCCAATTGTCAACGGCCCTGTCAACGGGGTGCACGTCCTCACGGTCAACAGAGGAGCGCAGTATTTGGCCCAATTTCTGTCAACGGGGTGCACGCCCTCACGGTCAACAGAGGAGCGCAGTATTTGGCCCAATTTCTGTCAACGGGGTGCACGCCCTCACGGTCAACAGAGGAGCACAGTATTTGGCCCAATTTCTGTCAACGGGGTGCACGCCCTCACGGTCAACAGAGGAGCGCAGTATTTGGCCCAATTTCTGTCAACGGGGTGCACGCCCTCACGGTCAACAGAGGAGCGCAGTATTTGGCCCAATTTCTGTCAACGGGGTGCACGCCCTCACGGTCAACAGAGGAGCGCAGTATTTGGCCCAATTTCTGTCAACGGGGTGCACGCCCTCACGGTCAACAGAGGAGCGCAGTATTTGGCCCAATTTCTGTCAACGGGGTGCACGCCCTCACGGTCAACAGAGGAGCGCAGTATTTGGCCCAATTTCTGTCAACGGGGTGCACGCCCTCACGGTCAACAGAGGAGCGCAGAATTTGGCCATAGTCAACAGAGGAGCGCAGTATTTGATTTCTGTCAACAGGGAGCGCAGTATTTGGCCCAATTTCTGTCAACGGGGTGCACGCCCTCACGGTCAACAGAGGAGCGCAGTATTTGGCCATTTCTGTCGAGGGGGGGCGGTCAACAGAGGAGCGCAGTATTTGGCCCAATTTCTGTCAACGGGGTGCACGCCCTCACGGTCAACAGAGGAGCGCAGTATTTGGCCCAATTTCTGTCAACGGGGTGCACGCCCTCACGGTCAACAGAGGAGCGCAGTATTTGGCCCAATTTCTGTCAACGGGGTGCACGCCCTCACGGTCAACAGAGGAGCGCAGTATTTGGCCCAATTTCTGTCAACGGGGTGCACGCCCTCACGGTCAACAGAGGAGCGCAGTATTTGGCCCAATTTCTGTCAACGGGGTGCACGCCCTCACGGTCAACAGAGGAGCGCAGTATTTGGCCCAATTTCTGTCAACGGGGTGCACGCCCTCACGGTCAACAGAGGAGCGCAGTATTTGGCCCAATTTCTGTCAACGGGGTGCACGCCCTCACGGTCAACAGAGGAGCGCAGTATTTGGCCCAATTTCTGTCAACGGGGTGCACGCCCTCACGGTCAACAGAGGAGCGCAGTATTTGGCCCAATTTCTGTCAACGGGGTGCACGCCCTCACGGTCAACAGAGGAGCGCAGTATTTGGCCCAATTTCTGTCAACGGGGTGCACGCCCTCACGGTCAACAGAGGAGCGCAGTATTTGGCCCAATTTCTGTCAACGGGGTGCACGCCCTCACGGTCAACAGAGGAGCGCAGTATTTGGCCCAATTTCTGTCAACGGGGTGCACGCCCTCACGGTCAACAGAGGAGCGCAGTATTTGGCCCAATTTCTGTCAACGGGGGGCACGCGCTCACGGTCAACAGAGGAGGGGGGTCTTTCGGGGGCCCCGGGGGGCGGAGTATTTGGCCCAATTTCCGTCAACGGGGTGCACGCCCTCACGGTCAACAGAGGAGCGCAGTATTTGGCCCAATTTCTGTCAACAGGGTGCACGCCCTCACGGTCAACAGAGGAGCGCAGTATTTGGCCCAATTTCTGTCAACGGGGTGCACGCCCTCACGATCAACAGAAAGGTTCCGTCCCGCTATAGCAACGTCCCGTTATAGCAAAATAGATCTGACAGATAAGATCAGGGAGTCCCGCTATAGCAACGAAGGGTCTCGCTATAGCAACTTCAAGATACCGTATCGTTTCGTTTAATGGTCATGCTCCAATTTATTTGTCCAAATGCGGCGCGCACGAATTTAACAACAGCGACACTGACACGACGCTTAACGAAGCAGGACACGATACGTCACAAAGTATGACACGACAAGTCACAAATTACAACACAAATATTAGACACCTCCAACAGTTTAGCGATTACGCGCATATTCTGTGGCAGCAGCAACGACAATTGGGGAGGTGGGGAAGCACCACGCGGGCCAGACGCAGTGACAGGCAGAGACGCTAGACAACAATTCACGGGTGAGTGCCCAGGTATTTCTGAACCCAGTCCAGGTAGCGGAGCGTCTCGCGGTCAATGATCCCAAAGTAATCCCAAACTGAAGAGCGACGAAAGCGTCGTACCGTGCCGAACGGTCGCAGGTCTGAGCGGCGCTTGCGGCGCTGTCGACGGGCTGACAGTAGTGCGCGTTCTTGGGGTGATCGGGGTCGGAGAGGATGACGTTGTTGTCGTCCAGGCGGATCGTGGGCACTGGCCCCGGCGAAAGCTCCTCCTTTCTTCTTGCGGTGTTCCACAGGGTGTCGCACTGGACGCATTTCCACACCCGCCGCTGTTTGTTTTGGATGGAGAAGTGATAGCAGCGGCCAGGGTGCGCTTTGCTTGGGTAAACGATTAACCCAAGCGGGTTATACTTCGTAGGAGCAAAAGTGGCACTTCCGAACTCCATTGAAACGCAACACTGATGACAGACAAGAGATGCCCACTGCACAGCGCACTAATGTGCTGCGCGTCCCATCGTCTGGACTCCCACTGTTTTGGCCCGTCTGCATGTTCCGATAAATGTCGCCCGATTGTCAGCGTGAGTCCGCGTGCATCGCTAACGCATCCAATGCATCCAATAGGGAGCCAACCATGCTGTATTTCGGACTGAGATACGGTGTTGCTATAACGGGACTGCCCTTTATCTATCGCGTCCATCTTGCTTGCTATAGCGGGACTCTGCTCAGCAGGAGATGGCTGGATTGTCGCTATAACGGGACTTTACCAACAGAAAAGCACAGAATTTGAGCCAGTTTATGTCAACGGTGTGCACGCCCTCACGCTCAACAGAGGAGCACCGAATTTGGGCCAATTCCTGTCAACACAGTGCACGCCCGCATGGTCAAGGGGGGAGCATGGAGTTTGGGTCCCTCAATGCTGACAACTGTCCTATAGAACACTCGCCCACACAAGCAAATGACGAAAAGCTACTCATATCCTTGCATTATGATCACGTCGACGTCATATGCAAAATCAATTGCTTCATGCCTTAATGTATACATGGCGGCCGAAGGCCGCGCGCGCCTCTAGTTGTTTTTAAAAAGCATAGAAACCGTGCGTTGCTCTTATAGTCGCGCATCTGCCTAAATGCCGTTCGATATGGTTCACAATCACCACGGCTAAGCGAGCAGACTACCTATCCGACCAATGGGCTCTCGTCAGTCGCCTCATTTGCATAGAACGACATTGTACCTACTATCGTTGCACGCGCAAAGTGGATGGAGGTAGCGGCTTGTGCGAGCGTCGCCAACTAACCGACGAGCGGCGTCCTCTCCTGGATCGCTGCCTCACGCCTCCACCTCCGCACCACCTCCTCCACGGTGCGACCCTTGGACTCGGGCAGATAGAGAACGGAGAAGAGCAGCGTCGAGCCGCTCGCCACAATCAGGGGAACGTAGACCTGTTCAAGAAGGAAACCGGTTTGCCTTCCTCCGCGCAAAGGATCGTTCTTAGCGCGAGCGTGCTGTATATACTGTATACAGGCGTCTGGTGTTTGCCTGACCGCAAACGAGCGCACGAAAGAAGCAACTGGAAACGGGACGGACCCATGAGCCCCAGGCGACGGTCAGCACGGGGAACAGCTGACTGGTGAGCGCGCTGAGCAGCCAGTGACCGGCTCCGGCCCACGCAACCGTGACCACGCGACTCGCTTGAGGCGCGATCTCGGCAGGCGTCACGGTTCCGGTCACGACAGGGCCGACGCTAAAGCCTGAAGTGAAATCCAAGGAAGCACGTGATAACAGTCTGGTCAAGGCTGATTCACAATTAACGGTCTTCCCATCGGTCTCGGTCTCGGTCTCGGTCTTAGCTGTTTGGCACGTGAAGACCGAAGTCGAGGCTCCGACCGACTGGAAGACAGTCAATTCTGAATCAGCCTTTACAGAGACGTCACTTCAGCGTTCTGGCCTTCTTTCAGTACAGTACAACATGGAGCAACACACCTGCCAAGACGAGAAGCAGTCCCAACAATCCCAGGACACAGCTGGCCTTCTCGTGACCGACAAATCCGGCGGCGAATAGCAAAATATCTCCCAGGAATCCCATTCCGAAGCCAGCATTGATGACGGGACGTCGACCGCACCTAAAATCGAGGGAGAACAGCGGGGTTGCAGTTTTGTTCGTGCGTGCGTGCGTGCGTGCGTGCGTGCGTGCGCGCGCGCGTGCGTGCGTGCGTGCGTGCGTGCGTCGTGCGTGCGTGCGCGCGTGCGTGCGCGCGTGCGGGCGTGCGTGCGTGCGTGCGTGCGTGCGTGCGTGCGTGCGTGCGTGCGTGCGTGCGTGCGTGCGTGCGTGCGCGCGTGCGTTCGTGCGTGCGTGCGTGCGTGCGTGCGTGCGTGCGTGCGTGCGTGCGTGCGTGCGTGCGTGCGTGCGTGCGTGCGTGCGTGCGTGCGTGCGTGCGTGCGCGTTATGTACCTCTCAAGCACGTTGCCAAAGGACGCGACCGCCCCTATGCCCGCGGTTCCGGCTGCCGCTAGTCCGATGGTCGCGAGCGCGGCGTCGCTGCGCGGCATGCCGAAGTCGGCGAGCATGTCCGTCGAGTAGGGGATCACGACGTTGATGCCGGCGGCGCAGTTCAACGTGCCCAACGCGACGCAGATCAGGAAAGGCCAGCGCATCTCCGCCACTCGCAGGATCTCGGACAGCGGTGGCCGAGGCGCGACCGACAGGAGTTTTTCTCTACAAAAAAACACGGCATCGGATTGGATGAAATATTTGGATTGAAACTTTATTGTTGAGTCCGCGCAAGTGGTCAAGTCGAACGTCTGCAGACTGGCTCAGCCCTGCGACACTGGTATGATGCAGATGCGTTGGTCGAGTTGCAGCGACAACGAAAGATAAGAAGTGCTGAGCAGGCTGTATGGGATTCGACACGGCCGCCCACCTGTCGTAGTCGTCCTTGAGTCTCGGCCACTCGAGTTCCTCTTGCCAGTAGAAAAGCGCGGCCGCTTGGGCTTCGGCCTCCCAACCCCTGGTGATGTACAGATGCTTGGGCGACTCGGGCAGCAGCGCGCCCGCCAGCATGTGCAGCACGTTGAAGGGCAACGGCACCACGAGCTGGTAGGGCCACAGCTGGCGGGACCCGAAAATCGTCGGCAGCGCCAGCACCGTGGCTGGAACAATTCAGGAAATGTCTATTAGGAAGTCGTATATAGGTATAGCGTATAGGTATAGGAAGTCGTAAATACAGTTCCGGGCAGATGTCTCTTGGTTTTGCGTCCCTGGATGCGTCCCTGGGCGCGGAACGCGCCCCAACGCTGAAGGATAGGCAAAGGGAAGGATGCGAAAACGCCTATGGAACCATGCGCTGTCCAATCGCGATGGGGGGCCGGAAGGGCCCTCTAGAATAATTTAATCAATGTGGTGAGCAAGGGGCCCTAGGCGCAAGGGGCCCTAGCAGATTGGAAACAGCGAGTGACAAGGGGCCCTAGTGGGCAAGGGTAGCGATGTCAGTAAAAACAAAAAGTTAAAAATTAAAAAAGGTGAAAACACTTTTTTAAGTGTGTTAAAAAACAAAAAGTGTTAAAAAATGAAGTCAGCAGCCCGACTTTTTTAATTAAAAATTAAATAAAAAAGTCAATGACTTTTTTAAAATAAAAATTAAAAAAATAAGTCATCACAAACTTTTTTAACATTTTTTAACTACACACTTAAAAAATACTTTTTAAGCCAGATATTTTTTCTTTTTTTCTAGGATTTATCCATAGTTTTTGTAGTTTTCCTTAGATTTGTGTAAATGCACATACAATTTCTGAGCAATAACTTGCAAATAACTTTCATTGCATACACACATGTCTGCCAAAGGCCCATCACAATACACTATGTGAAATTGAATGCTCTCTTACCTGTGACAGTCTAACAATTTCATATCTTTGGCTCTGTTCTTTAAACCGTTGTTCCAACAGCACCAAACTACACCGTAAGTAGCCACAAAGATAGAACCAATAACCCTGATTGCTCACTATGCCTATATGGACAACAATTTTAATTCGAAATATTTCGATCACTAGATCTTATTCCAAATCTCAAAGTGGCCCAATGGCCAATGCAACTTAGGTACATTGTACACACTGACATCAACAAAATGGTTTAGTGTAATGCTGCTAGAGCTGAATTTAACTTCAAATTACACACAGATAAAAAACAAATTAAATTGATTAAATAATTTAAATAAATTAAATAATCTGAGCACTTTTTTAATAATTAAAAATTAAATAAAAAAGTATTTGACTTATTTAAAAATTAAAAATTAAATAAAAAACATTTTCGACTTTTAATAATTAAAAATTAAAAAAATAAGACTGAGACTTTTACTGACATCCTAGAAGGGCCTAAGACAAGCGGCTAGAGACACTTCTCGCCTTCTATAACTTTAAGAGAGTGGCGACTGAGTACAGACGCACTGCGCTGGTGAAAACAGCCGAGCTCACTCTGAATACCTGAAGCGACATGCACCACCTAAAGCCACCTCAACTGCGCTCCTCAATGCGCCAATACGACCTTCGAAATCGAACGGAAGCCTCATCCAAGCCACATGCGCGTGCGACTCAAACTAAAGAAGGAGAGCTCTAAAAGCGGACGAGACTCCCCTTGCTGACCATATGAACGAGAAAGAAAAGAGACGATTCTTGACTGAGCACTTGAAACATCCGGAACCGACGCGAGATCACCCAAGGGGAACCACAAAAGAAGCCTTGCTCGCACTCGAGGTCCGCGAAGAAAGAGCGCAACCATCTGTCTACAACGCTCTCACTCGACAAGCGGCTCTCACATCTTCTTTTTCACGCAGACGAGGAAATACTTATCAAAGCGCAATCGCACGCGCGCACGCGCTGTTGAATAACGCATATGACCACGCGCGCACGCCGCTGCTTGTAGCATCCTAGACCCTTCTACTTCTTTCCAATCACTAGACCCCTTTCTCTAGGCCCCTTCCCCCACACTGATACAATCTATTTATCCTTCCACTACCCTTCACCGCTATACCAATCTACTCCCTTCTCTAAATGGGACTACCCTTCCCATACCTCCAATCGCGCGCCGCGCCTGAGAGCGCCCCAGGGGGCGGCGTGGGCAGCGCGGCGCGCGCAGTGCAGTGGAGCGGGCGCGCGTGGTGATGAGTGGCTCGTCTAGCGCACTCATTGGTCAGATTGCATTCATCCCCTCTGTCACGCTAGAGCATCTTTTAACGTTGGGGCGCAAAAGCGTCCCTGGCGTTGCGGGAACGCGTCCGCGGGCGCATACGCCCCTGTTCACTAAGAGACATCTGCCCGGAACTGTAGGTATAGCGAATCAACAAAACTATGTTGTGTGCTCTGTGCTGGAGCGGACTTGTTGTGGGATCCAAGTGCCAATGGATAGTGAAACGTAGATTCAAAACGCACGAGACAGAGGCTGAGCTGGATACGAATCTGCAACTCTCGTCGATAACACCTGGGGGTACACTACTTGGAGCCGAGTGCTTTCAAAAGCTTTCAAAGACTGGGCCAAAAATTCCGACGTTAGGTCGCGCTAGCGACTCCACTATTGAGAACTATCCCGTTCAGTGGATTTTTCTCTGCTCATCCTTGCCGTAGAACATACGGTAAGTGGCGTTCTTCTTCTGTGTCTGTGGCGGCCCTCGTGGCCACTATGCATGCCTCAGACCGAATGACGTCATTTGTGTGCTGGGACATGGTGGGAGCCGTCTGGACAGCAGGTTGGTCTCCTCTGGGAGCTGTATGTCCTGGGCGTCCCTTGAGCTGCCGGCCAGCGGAACCAACCCGGCGGCAGTGACAATTCCGGCCCGTTACGGGAGCCAGCCCTCCAGGATCGGGCTGACTGGGTCTCATCTCTCACTAGCAGCGGTCGATTGTGACCAGAGAGAAGCTCCCGCGATCATAGAAGCGGCCCACACACAGACAAACACAAACAAACAAACAAACTCCATGGCTCTTACAGAGAACGATGAAGAGGGCGGAGGCGGCGAGCAGCACACTGCCCACGAAGCCCCTCCAGCGCTGGGGACTGCACTCGGCCAGGTAGAGCGAGAGCGAGAAGACCATGCTCGCCGAGAAGCCGACCAGGAATCGACCCAGCGCGAACGCGACCCACTCAGACCACCAGGCGACCGCGGCGTACTGCAGCGCCGAGCCGGCCAGGCACACGGCGTTCTGGACGTAGACCAGAGTCGGCTTGCGGCCTGCAATTAATTACACCTGGGTAGGTATTTTAGTTGGAGCACAACACGACAGGAACGCCGCTAAGGGGACCAGCGGCGCATCTAGGGACAGGGCAGTGGGTGAACACCCAGCCACACCTCTCAGCACCCAAACGTACGGTAGGGATGGACCACTTTCGCACTCGCTAAGTGTTGCCCCCATCCATTCAATTCCAATCCAGCCTATGTATGTACCTACATGGGTATGTACGGTATCGTCACCAGCGTACCCAGTCTGTCTGCCATAGCTGGGAAGCAGAAGCTGGAGACGAGACAGCCGAGAAAGAAGGCGGCAGTCACCGTGGCCCAGACGCAGTCTACCCCCCGCGCCCGCGGCTCGTCGTCCACTCCTCCAGTGGCATTCAGCGACTCCTCCAGGAATTCCCTGACCAAGGGCGCGATCGAGTTCAAATTGGAAATGTGAAACACGGCGCTGCAGCCGAGCAGACTGTGCACCCCCACCGCGGCCCACAGCCGCGTGCCCATAGTGCGGTAATTTTCGTCTATAGTCTAAGCCGTCGGAAAGTGACGAGTTACGAGTTGGTCATTCCGAGCAAGAATGGAGTTTTCCCACAGAGAATGGGGCGATGCGCACTCAAAGTTGTAGGTCCATATGTACACTCTTCGCGACGCAGCGCCTGCTTGTCACGGCGCATTTACTTGCGCCATTACAACGGTACCTCTCGTGCTGACGCAGCATTGCACTCGCTCTTGTGGCACCGCGAAACGAAAATCGACGCTGCATGTACAGCTGTATCACCTTCGCCTATACCTCCTGGTTCAAACCTACCGCGATTCACTTTAGCACTATACTTGGGTTTATTTTCTTGCAAAAAGCCACAAATACCAATTTGCCATTTGTTTTGGTCAATTCTATTTAAAATCTATTGCGTATAGATTGTACGATATTGCGATGATGCTAGTGGGCTGGGTAGCGATGTCACCAAAAATAAAAATTTAATTAATTAAATAATTCAAAATAATTTTTTAAGTACATTAAAAAACAAAAATTGTTAAAAAAAATAATGCAGATTTTTTAATTAAAAATTAAATAAATAATTATTTGGAATTTTTTAAAAGTTAAAAATTAAATAAATAATTCTCGGCAATATTTTTTTAACAATTTTTTAATCACACGCTTAAAAAATTGATTTTTTAACAGACTTTTCAAGTAGTTCATGGCAAGTTTGTCTTTTCCTACTGATTATTGGTGTTCATTTTGTCTACCTCTACCACCATATCAACATTGGCATTTTTTTGCCACCAAATTTATTGTCTTTCCTTTCTGTCCTGTCACACTCAGTGGAGGGTGTGTTCATTTGTAATCATTTCAGTAGGTTTTAGAGTAGACTTATCCATTGCAAACATTGGAATGGGGGGAAGTGGTGTTTTCAGCACATGACATATGACGCTGTACATTGAAATTAATCGGGTATAATGAAGTAATCTGTGTGCTGGACGGTAAGTGTGAGTGAGTGTGTAAGAGTGTGCGCAACACTGTGCGCCTAAGTAGGCACAAAAACCCTCCCTCACAAATCTTAAGGCCCCCACCCCACACTCAGCCCCGTCTTACAGCCCAATTGACAAATTGGTGAATTCAAAGTTTGCTCGGTAGTTTAAGCCAAGGGTCTACTTCATTGAGGCGTGACATGCATAGTGCATTGCCATGCGCGCACCGCATCAGATACTTCTCTTCTCTTCAATGTGTAGGAGTCCACTTCATATGAAGACTTGCTTGCACTTGAAGAAGGTGTACTGGGGTCCTCCACCTTACAGTAGATGACCTCACAGGAGCCCCAAGGTGATGGGCATGGATTTGTTGCATTCTTGCATGCATGCATGCTACCACAGAAGTATGTACATGCATCCCAAATGCACACTTTAAAAATACCCAGTTAAAAAATTAGTTAATTAAATAATTTAAATAATTCTGCAGAATTCTTTAACTTTTAAAAATTAAATAAAAAATTATTTCGAATATTTTAATAATTAAAAATTAAATAAAAAATTATTTGGAATATTTTAATAGTTAAAAATTAAAAAAATAATTCATAAGCAATTTTTGGTGACATCGCTAGGGCTGGGACTGGGAGTGCTATATCACATGTATGTTTACACGAACGTATGTACGCCCACCTATGGAATGAGGTTGGCTCAGTAGAGATCGTTACCAATCCAAAGCAACGGATTACATATGAGAGCTTCTTGCTAGTCAGGGCGTGCGGAGTGGCGTGGAGACGGGCGGCGTTGAGCGCAGAGCGGAGTTTCTTTTTTTGGTTTGAGGGCAAAGTCTCAGGCGAGATGGGAACCGCGTGGGTCCTTGGTTACCTCTGCCTTCTACAAGACCGATCGACTCAATGAGAACTGCGATCAGGGGGCACAGTTTTCGCGTTAACCCCCTCGCCCAAGTGAGACGCTGTTTTTTGGCAGTCTTGCCACGCTGAGGATTGAACTCCGGTTGCGGTTTGGAATCAACGTCCAAGCACAAACTGCCGCAGAGCACAAACAACCGCACCCTTCAGCCAGACAGTCGGCGTCCCACGCGCGCACAGTTCGGTCATTGTGCTTGCTGGCAGCCTTTCCCCACGGGCAGAGCTTTCGGCCCCGATTAGGGACCATCCTCAGTTCACACATGCACACGCGCTTCTGTCTATGCAACCAACCGCTTTGTCACACAGTGCACCACAACAACCGAGTCCGTATACCTACATGGCTCATATGGATCCTTTTGAGTGCTTGTGTCTTTGGGGCGTCAGTCTTGTTGGGTCGCTTGTCCGTTGTGTGCTTCCCCAGACGCCTTTTGTCTCCGATGGGCCGCCCGATCGCGCACGTACAACACATGGCCCGCGAGCCAGAGGAGCGAGGTCGCGCCGCACAGACCGGCCATAGAGTACCTAGATAGGTACTACATGTATACCGTAAATCCTCCAATAGAACCCCCTCCCTCCAAACGTGCCCCCGGATAAGGCAAGGTTGACAGTATAGTGCCCCCTTCCAATAGTGCCCTGGGGTAAGGTAAAGAGTGTGTTATGCCAACCAGGTGTCTTTTATGGGCAAAAATTAAGCGCTAGGTACATATATATGGTGTATGCACTACACACACACACACCACTACTAACCAATAATAGTATGTTTCAGCAACTATTAACGGCAAATCAACCATATTGGAAAAAGTGATCAAAATCGCCGAAAAATCGGCTAGGTATTTTGACGGCAAATTAGCAATACCATGTAAAAATTTAGGTCGAAAGCATGAGCTCCCCCCCCCCTCCAATAGTGCCCTCCTCTAATAATAGTAAGAAGAGGTTGGTATAATAGTGCACGGGTGGAGGATTTACGGTGGTCTGTCCACACGTGCAGACATCGTTGTTCAAGTACGCCGCAAAAAGAGATGTTGCTACGTCTGAGTTGAGTCTTCGATTCTTGAGTTCGGCTCACCACATGTGTACCCACTGGAGTCTACCGTAAACACTCCAATACAACCCCCCCCCTTCAATAGAGCCCCCCTCCAATAGTGCCCCGGGGGTAAGGGGTATGTTGTGCCATGTGCCTTTTATGGGCAAAAATATAGTGGTAGGTACGGTTATATCGTGTATACACACTACTACTAACCAATAATAGTACGTTTCAGCAACTATTAACCGTAAATCAACCAACAAATGTGGCAAAAGTGATCAAAATCACCGAAAAATTGGCAATTTTTTTAGCGAAGCTAGCATTACCATTCAAAATTTTTAGGTTGATTAGTAGAAGCTCCCCCCTCCAATAGTGCCCCCCCCTCCAATAGTGCCTCCGGGTGAGGAGGGGTTGACAAAATAGTGCCCCGGGGGCACTATTGGAGGATTTACGGTACATGCCTATTGCCTATATGCGTTGCTGCTGCTCAACTCACGGCGCACAGGCATGGGCGCAGTGCAGTGCAGGTTGTTGCAACTGTTCCCGTAAAACTGTGATGCACACAAATTATACTGGTCTCACCACACGATCTTGTCGTTGTGGACGAGAGTGGCGCGGTAGATGCTCAAGAACACGGTCTGCTGCGTCAGCGAGTTGAGCATCTCCGCGACCCCGAACAGTGCGTACATTTTGCCAATCTAAACGTTGGCCACGCACGTTATCCACGGTTGCCGTAATACTCGTAAATCCTCCAATGCTGCCCCCGTCTACAATAGCGCCCCGGGGGCACGTCAATTTTAAATTCGCGCCAAAACCAAATTTTGAATGCTACCCAGTTGCATTACAAGTGCATGCATGGTGTGTAATCATGTGTGCAATACGCGTTTTAATTTCAATTATAATTTCGTTTCAATTAAACGTCTCAATTCCGGCTACCTTTGTGCATTTTAAGGCATTTTAATGTTAAATTTTGCTGCAAGTTTGCGCAAAAATCTGACGAAATTAATAGTGCCCCCTCTTGAGAGAGATTGAAACAATAGTGCCCCGAGGAGTACTACTGGAGGATTTACGGTATGTACACCCGACACTGCATAGGGTGATGCAATTAAAACATTTTCACAGGTAATTATTGGAAATTCAACATATTTTTTGTAGTGTTTGCTGTCTTCTACTTACAACTCCGGCGGTTGTCCGTGTATGTCTGCGTGTCGCGTCCGGGCTATAACTCTCGAACGGCTCGACGGATCCGGACGGGCGATGGCTCGTTCGACTCGGCCTCGCTCCGCATTTCGACAGACGCTATTCGTTTTGGCGACAAATATCGATAATACCGATAAATAGCGAAAATAAAATTCTGGAAAAAACATTTTGGTGTGACTAATGTTTGTCCTGCAGGGAACGCGTCTTTTAGAAAACGATTACTTTTTCGGTTCTCTCGAACGGCCCGACGGATCTGGATGGGCGATGGCTTGATCGACTCGGCCTCGCCCGGCATTTCCATATATGCTGCTGGTTTCAACGATAAATACCGATAAATGGTGAAAGTGACAAAAAGAAGCGAAAACGGTGTTTCTAAGGTCTAAAGGGGTAAGGAGTAAGCCTAAAGGGGCAAGAAGGAAACAAACGGTACTGTAATGGAAACAAGCGATCCTAAAAGGAAACTAAACAAAATCGACAGCAATATCGCCTGCGTGCACGGATAAAGGTGCGATGCGGCTCGTTCGACCTGTCATCGAGAACCGGTTTCAGATGTGAACAGCATATGCCAACAGTCGACCCACTGAACAGATGGCGCGCCAAGCAGCTAGCGCGCTGGACAGGCGGACTGGATGGCACGCTGAACAGCTGGGGCGATCGACAGGCGGACTGGACGGCACGCTGAAAACCTGGGGCGATCGACAGGCGGACTAGACGGCAGGCTGAACAGCTAGCTCGATCGACAGGCGGACTGGCTGGACGGCAGGCTGAACAGCTAGCGCGATCGACAGGCGGACTGGACGGCACGCTGAACAGCTGGGGCGATCAACAGGCGGACTGGACGGCACCCTGAACAGCTAGCGCGATCGACAGGCGGACTGGATGGCTGGCTGAACAGCTAGCTCGATCGACAGGCGGACTGGCTGGACGGCACGCTGAACAGCTAGCGCGATCGACAGGGGGACTGGATGGCAGGCTGAACAGCTAGCTCGATCGACAGGCGGACTGTCTGGACGGCACGCTGAACAGCTAGCGCGATTGACAGGGGGACTGGATGGCAGGCTGAACAGCTAGCTCGATCGACAGGCGGACTGTCTGGACGGCATGCTGAACAGCTAGCTCGATCGACAGGCGGACTGGCTGGACGGCACGCTGAACAGCTAGCGCGATCGACAGGGGGACTGGATGGCAGGCTGAACAGCTAGCTCGATCGACAGGCGGACTGGCTGGACGGCACGCTCAACAGCTAGCGCGATCGACAGGGGGACTGGATGGCAGGCTGAACAGCTAGCTCGATCGACAGGCGGACTGTCTGGACGGCATGCTGAACAACTGGGGCGATCAACAGGCGGACTGGACGGCACGCTGAACAGCTAGCGCGATCGACAGGCGGACTGGACGGCAGGCTGAACAGCTAGCTCGATCGACAGGCGGACTGGCTGGACGGCATGCCGAACAGCTAGCTCGATCGACAGGCGGACTGGCTGGACGGCACGCTGAACAGCTAGCGCAATCGACAGGCGGACTGGACGGCACGCTGGACAGCTGGGGCGATCGACAGGCAGACTGGACGGCACGCTGAATAGCTAGCGCGATCGACAGGTGGACTGGACGGCACGCTGAACAGCTGGGGCGATTGACAGGCGGACTGGACGGCATGCTGAACAGCTAGCGCAATCGACAGGCGGACTGGACGACACGCTGAACAGCTAGCGCGATCGACAGGCGGACTGGATGGCACACTGAACAGCTAGGGCGATCGACAGGCGGACTGGACGGCATGCTGAACAGCTAGCGCGATCGACAGGCGGACTGGACGGCACGCTGGACAGCTGGGGCGATCGACAGGCGGACTGGACGGCATGCTGAACAGCTAGCGCGATCGACAGGCGGACTGGCTGGACGGCACGCTGAGCGGCTAGCGCGATCGACAGGTGGACTGGACAGTACACTGAACAGCTAGCCTGCGTCAACATGCAGACGAGTCACGGCTAGCCTGCATTGATACGCAGACGAGTCAACCTGCTGAACAGCTAGCCTGCGTTGACACACGGGCCCACTGAACAGCTAGCATGCTCGACAGGTGGGCTGGATGGGGCGGGGGGTGGCCGAAGGCCGCTACGGGCGTCTAGTCCTATAAGGCCGGACCTCGTCGGGCGTCACTATTTCGGCTATGATCTTGTTGTGGGAGCCCGCGACGCCTGCAGTTATGACGTCGAAAATGAGCTTGATGTAAATCTGAATTAGCAATTATTCTCGCTTACATTGCTGCTTACTTTTTTTGTGATTTTACGTCTGCTAAGCTGCACGCACGCACGCACGCACGCACGCACGCACGCACAGCGAATTCGCACTGACCTGTTCGGTGCTGGTGACGAACGCCATGACGAGCGCGGAGCCGCACGACGCGAGACTGGCCACGATGATGATGGCGCTGTAGGGCAGTCGGAAGACGGACTTGAGCAACGGCGCCACCAACAGTGGCCCCAGCATTTCTGCAACGAGATCTGGCGTTCTGCGTTTTTATTCCCTACCGTAATTTGTCCAATAGAAGCCCCCCCCCCTCCAATAGTGAAACGGGGCAAGTCAATTTTAAATTCGCGCCAAGACCAAATTTTGAATGCAACCCAATTGCATTAAGAGTGCATGCATGGTGTGTAATCGTATGTACAATACACATATTTCAATTAAACTTTAAAATTAGGCTACCTGTGTGCATTATGTGGCATTTTAATGTTAAATTTTTGCTGCAAGTTTGCGCAAAAATCTGACGAAATTAATAGTGCCCCCTCTTGAGAGACATTGAAACAATTGTGCCCTGGGGCACTATTGGAGGATTTACTGTAATTAGACCCCCCCCCATTCTCTACGAGTACTCTCTCCCTCTTACGGGCCCAATAAATCAATTGGATCAATAAATCAATCAATCAACAGGGCTAAATATTGGGTTTCTAGGTATGGAAGCTCGGGGCATGACCTGCGAACTTCATTGAGGGGCTGGTATACAGCGCGTCAAACCATCGCAATTTGGAAGGCTTCATTCATTTTATATGAACTATTTACTATATACCTCCATCGAGCCTCTTGAAATATTAGCCAAGAATTAGCCCTCACTCTATAATAGCCCCGCCCTACAATTACCCCCCTCCTAAGCCTACCTACACCCTGAATGAAGCAATTACCAGTGACAAGCATATCAGTGCATAATGTATGTTCCAAAGCACGCCCCTGTGCGTTCATTGGAGAGTGGGCGTTTATTTTTTCAACCTACCCTCTACCCTGGGCGTTCATTGGAGGGGGGGATTCATTGGAGGGGGGGGGGCGTTCTTTGGAGGATTTACGGTAGCCCCCGGTAGGTACTAAATAATGGTCCCGAGCCAAATGCATTCGAAGAACAACTTACGAAGAGTCGTGGACGCGAGCGTGTAGGTCGTCAGCTGCTGGCTTTCGCCCCAGTTGTATGGCGACTTCAGCGTGTACGTCTGCAGCAGCTCTGAAGGTGTTTCTTCTGTCGTCGCTGACCATTTGTTGGTGTGTGGGTCGCTTCTATGATCGCGGGTGGTCACCACCACACATGTAATTGACCGCTGCTCGTGAGAGATGAGACCCAGTCAGCCCGATCCTGGGGGGGGGGCTGGCTTGCCTAACGCGGCTGAATTGTCACTGCGTTGGGACGCCAGCTCAAGGGACGCCCAGGACGTACAGCTGTCAGAGGAGACCAACATGCTGTCCAGACGGCTCCGACCACGTCCCGTCCCAGACTATGCCCATAGAAGCCTGTGAAAGGTGCGAGGGAGAGGAGCACTCACTCTCCTCGCCGTTGTCCACCGAAGTGATGGTCGACATGACGACGAAAAGCAGGATGAGAATCGCTCGCCGATTGCCCTCGCGTCGCCGGAACATGCAGGACAAGGCGCCGGACCAGGCCTCGAGGACGGACTTCAGCACTCTGGTCGGCGTGACTCGACCTTCCGACGTCGCCGACCTGCCAGTGGAGATTGACCATGGCGCCCCCTGCACCGTAGGCCGCGTCTTACCTGTCGCTAGATTACAGATTACAAAAGGCGTCTGCAGTGACTTCCCTGCCTGACTCTAGACAGGAATGCGTCATGGAGATGGATACTGTATATCCTCCAAAGAACGCCCCTCTCCAACGAACGCCCCCACCCCCCCCCCCCCAATGAACGCCCAGGGTAGAGGGTGTACTGACGTCCGACAGGACATCCACCAGCCGACCTACCGTACTCCCAACACTCTTTCTCTCCCCAACACCGGACTCCAGCGGCGCTGAACTCTCTCAAGGACGCCAGCCACCCACCGACCGGCTTCCAGCAGCCAGGCGTCGCTTCTACCCCTCAAGCGCCGCGAAGCCAAGCTCCCGCCGACCGGACTGCAGCTGCGCCCTCTGATCCAGCCGCGGCAAGCTCTGAAGGCTTGCCTACGGCCCAAGCGGCGTCCCTCGGCCGACAAGCAGCAGAGGCGGCGCGCCGCTGCAAGACCGGACTGGACACCCGCGGCACAAGCGGACGACGCCGAGATAGCGTCCCTCTCCCCTCCCCTCTCTGCACATAAATACCCTCGCCCATTCGACAACAGAGAGTTCCTTGTACATATGAATCTGTCTTCGTGAACCTCGCCGTATCGTATCCCGTTTCGTGTACTGTTCGCCAGTTTGTACAGAAGTTTGTATAGCAGAACCTTGTACAGGCGCAGTCAGGCTTGCCGCTTCAGTACAGTGTTTCTGGAGCGCCAGGCAGGATTCTCCTAGGCTTGCACTGTCGGTTTGAGATCCGTCGGCTGTTGGTTAAGCCGCTACTTGTTCCAATCGCTGAAATAAAACAGGGAAGATCGTAGAGTTGATCGGTGCGTCAGCGGGACCTGTGTGCCCGGCAACGTGAGACCCACAAAGTGGGGAAGATCTGACTCGTCGGTCGGTGCGTCAGCGGGACCTGTGTGCCCGGCAACGTGAGACCTGTTTGTGGGAAGGATCGTAGAGTTGATCGGCGCGTCAGCGGGACCTGTGTGCCCGGCAACGTGAGACCCACTAAGTGGGGAAGATCTGACTCGTCGGTCGGTGCGTCAGCGGGACCTGTGTGCCCGGCAACGTGAGACCCACTCAAGCATGCACCGGAGTTCACTTGTTTGACTCTGTGCCCAGAAGCGTGACGCCAGCAGCTTCGATTGCTGAGCCGCGTTTGCTGGCGATTGTTGCATGAGCGAGCCGCCTCCTAACGGCGACGACTCCCCAGTCTCCACAGCAACCACAGAATGGGGGCGCTGCACCCGTAGGGTAGGGACCTACAGAGCAGCACATTGACAACACGCTCCAAGGATTTGAAGCTCCGTTGCACCTGCTTGGCAGCAGGATGCTGCAGGCTCAGCAGCAGGTGAACGCGCAGCCGACACAGCTTTCACGCAGTTTGCTTGAGACCAGAAGTCGCAAGATCATCCTCGATGCTCTGCCCGGAGACGCACTTGACCTACCAGAAGGTAGTTGAATGGGTAGTCAATTTTGATAGGCGCATCGTTTCGCCTTGGACCGGAGAGCGGGCCAGCTGCAACACACTGCTGGAAACCCTTGTCGGTGATTGCCACCTCTCCGTTGATCAGTGCGCCTTCCAGTTCACAACTGAATTCAGTGGGCTGGAGGGGAGGAGCGGCGACGCGCTCTGATGACCTCCATGACAAGGGTGGGCGCGCCTACCATGAGCGCTCTCTCCGTTTCGACTGAGAGATTGGTTGGCGTCACATGGCCGGCCACTTCCGGCCAGTGGAGCATCGTTGACACCACAGGCACATTGTATGACCAATTCAACACTCAGTGCCATGACAGCCATGACAATTGCGACAATCAGTACAGTTCCAGCGACTTCTTGCCTCACAGTCAAGCTCAGGAGGGTCCTGCCAATAGTCGGACTGTCGCTGGTGACGTCAGCGACTCCGATTGGATGTCTGTACCATGCTGACCGTCGAGAAATTTGTACAGACATGACATTGGCAGAACAAACGAACCGTGCTCTGCAGATCGTGTGTACAGGGAAATCTGCAGAGTGCTGTGCTGTATGTGGAAAGTTTGACTCGCGTTTGTGTACAAACTGTATTGTGCGTACCAAATGATGGAAAATCGACAGATTTGAGCAGTCATTGGAATTGGCAAGCGTTTCGCTCGCATCAGAGCCAAGGCTTAGACCAGCCTTTCAAACGCTAATTGCTGAAGCACCAACACAACAAGCACACAATAAGATCTGATGACAATGGAGGAAATGGGCAATGGCGCCGAAGGCTCGGCGAGCACTATGCGCTCTAGTGGCTCGTCCAGCGGATTTTGGAGCGAGGACGCGCTGAAGAATAGCGCTTAGTGGGCCCCAATTGATACTGACTACCCTTTTGGTCCTGCTCCCGGGTGCGTCGCATTCTTGGTGAGCCTGGTGAGCTGCAGTGGAGTCTTTCCATTCAGTTTCGCAGCTGGTTCGTGCAGACTCGCAGGCAAGAACCCTTCCTTTGCTGCAGCATTCTTATACCCGTTCCCAGGTGTTCCTATCTCCGGAACCCTTCTTCCGGCAGCCGCTGTCATCGTACAGCCCAATTTCACAGCCCAACTCCTCCAAACCAAATAGACACTGCCACATTCGAACAAAAGGCAGTCCAATGGTCCAATGCAGCTGAGTCGCTGCCTTGCAGTCCAACTGTTGACACAAGTGGAATCCAAGCCAGAACTCCAGAGAAGGGCGGTGCTGAGCATTCGCTGCAAGTGTGGAGGCCTACGCACAAGCGACTCGCACGCCACTTCCAGACGCTCTGGTTGTGCCTTGCGCAAGTGTCCAACATACCGACTGCTACAAAATTCAAGACACCTGACAAACAGAGGACTGTCACAAAAGAAAATCTATCAGGTGCGCGCAAGACAGTTTAACGAATTTTCATGGGCTCTGGTGATTGAGCCATCCAACTGGGATCGTGGCTGAGACGTTGGCTCCCGAATGCCGACACGCATCTGCAGACACATCGCTTGCGACAGCGGCAACAGAAACGACGTGTGTGTAGCGTAAATCGCGTCTGTATATGTCCTCTTGGCTTGCATGGTTCAGTACATGTCGTGGGGAGCAACGACGACTGTGTTTCCGAAGTTGTCTCAATATCGACACCCCGTCCCGCTCCCTCCGCTTTGCGTTGCGTTTGTTAGTTGACTATGGTAGTCGTAGCCGTAGTCGTAGCGCCGTTTGAGCCTCGTCTCGCGGTTCATCCGCTAGGCTCTGGTAGACGTCGCTAGACGTACGTCCATTCCCAGCCCCCACCCCGTGATTGGTCGGCGTCATGCGCATGCGGGGGGCGCAGAGCGTAGGCGTCACGCACGGTCTTTGCAGTGCGCGCCTGGACCGATTGGTTTCCGAGTCGTTTTCCATTCTTCGCCGTTTCCCGCTCCCCCTTCCCTCTCTCGCGGCGAAGTCACCGTGCGGCTGTTCTACGCGGCTGTTCCACCGTGCGCCTTTGCACGCGTTGGTGACGGACCGAAGTGCGGCGTTTGTTGGAAGGCCGATTCCCCACGCCCGCACCCGAGCACACGGTTGCCCTAGCCACTGGCTTGACCTCTGCTAATCGCCCCGACACGTCAACGCCAGCGAGGCTCACACATCCGCGAGCACACGGTTGCTCTGGCCGCTGGCTCGAAATCTGCTGGCCGCCCCAGCACGTCGACGCCAGCCGAGCCCACCCCACTCAGCGCGTCGCGACAGGCGAAGCGACGTCGGCTAGCGCGGCAGCAGCGGCGGCGCGCCCGGGCAGACGAGCCGGCGCCAGCCAACCGAAGGAAGTTGCGCCACGACCGTTCCGTAGCGTGGAGGCGACGTGTCGTCTCTCGCCACCGTGGGAAACAGCGCTCCCTAGAGACGAACACGAGTTGTAGGAGCGTGCGCGAATTCAATGCTAGCCATCTCCTCGACTCTTCACCCGTCCAACGGACCGGCGAAGGCGTCGACCCGACGACAGCAGCGTAGCGGTAGCGACTGCGTGGCGTGTTTTCTCGCGGCTCGTGCACACGCGGCGGACTTCGAGGCGCTCACGGCGCTGGAGGTCCCGACGTTCAGGAGACCGCGCGAGCAGGCCCAGCCGCGGACGCGACATATAATGCATGGTGATATTCTCATCGTGTATTCCGTGTCT
Source organism: Paralinhomoeus sp. GSCO2_6 (assembly GCA_030248085.1). NCBI lineage: Eukaryota > Metazoa > Nematoda > Chromadorea > Monhysterida > Linhomoeidae > Paralinhomoeus > Paralinhomoeus sp. GSCO2_6. Next base: position 15,807 of record JASAMY010000608.1, on the reverse strand, counting down.
GCATTGTTGTTGCTATACCTACCGCATGTGCGCGTTGCACAGCACCCCCACTCCATGGTTTGCCTCAGTGAACGCCGACTCAGAATCGAGCCATTCAGCTTCATCTATCCCGCAGCCTCATGCGCCTGCTGTGTACATCGTTAGTCGCATTAATTGAACTGCGCACTGTATTGTTGTTTCGCTTTGCGCATACGTTGTTCTTCCCTTTCGTCGTCTGTGTAGATTGAAAGCGCATCCAAACTTATGGCATCTATTTTTGTTCAAATAGGTACGTACAAAATTGTACCGTCAGCCTTGACCTCACGTGTTGTACCGTCTTCTCATACACATGTTTCGAACATCGTGCGCTGCCCTATTCACCTTGCGTACTCTGTAGCGTTCTCGTCTTTAACGTAGGATTTGTTGTGTTTGGCTTGCTTCTCTCCCCAACACGTGTAGTACATACCTACGTAGGGTGTGGCACTTAGTGTACATCGTTTTGTCATAATTGTCAATTCTCGTTGTTCATGCTGTTCGTGTGTTTTCAACCTAGACGTATAGTACAGGTAGGGTTCTTGCACTGCATCATTTTCCGCACCAAGACCACTCTACCGCCTCAACTCAACTCAACTCAACTCAACTCAACTCATGGACTGAAACGAGGACCATTCGTCGACCAAGACAACCTGCAACGACTTCCTTTGCAAACACAACATCTGGATTCATTTCTCTACTCCATCTTCCCCCTGGGTCCCTGGCTTCTGCTGATGGCCACACCCCTGGAGACCTTGCAGCTGTGAGGACACAGCTCGTCCAAGGGGGAAGGTGTACTGACGTCCGCCAGGACGTCTGCTAGCCAACCTACCTACACCTGTACGTACCGTACTCCTGCTCTCTTCCTTCCTCTTCAACTCTGGACTCCAACGGCGCTGAACTTTCCCAAGGACGCCAGCCACCCGCCGACCGGCTTCCAGCAGCCAGGCGTCGCGTCTATCCCTCTAGCGCCGCCAAGCCAAGCTCCCGCCGACCGGACTGCAGCTGCGCCCTCTGATCCAGCCGCCGCAAGCGCTCGAGGCTCGCCTGCGACCAAGCGAGGACGCTCAGCAAGCTGGCGGCAGAATAGGCGCCGCCGCTGCAAGACCGGACTGGACACCCGCGGCACAAGCGGACGACGCCGAGATAGTGTCCCTCTCCCCTCCCCTCTCTGCACATAAATACCCTCGTGTACTGACGTCCACCAGGACGTCAGCCACCCAACATACACCTGTAGTACATACCGTACTCCTACTCTCTTCGTCTTCACCACTGGACTCCAGCGGCGCCGAACTTTCCCAAGGACGCCAGCCACCCACCGACCAGTCTCCAGCAGCCAGGCGTCGCGTCTACCCCTCAAGCGCCGCCAAGCCAAGCCCCTGCCGACTGGACTGCAGCTGCGCCCTCTGATCCAGCCGCCGTCAGCGCTCAAGGCCTGCCTACGGCCCAAGCGGCATCGCTCAGCTGACAAGCGGCGGCGACAGCGCGCCTGCTGCAAGACTAGACTGGACACCCGCGGCACAAGCCGACGACGCTGAGATAGCGTCCCTCTCTCCTCCCCTCACACACATAAATACCCTCGCCCATTCGACAACGACTGCAGTGTACAGATCAGTGGAGAGTTCCTTGTACATATGAATCTGTCTTCGTGAACCTCGCCGTATCGTACCCCGTTTTCTGTACTGTTCGCCAGCTTGTATAGAAGTTTGTTAGAAGTTTGTATAGAAGAACCTTGTACAGGCGCAGTCAGACTTGCCGCTTCAGTACAGTGTTTCTGGACTGACGTCCGACAGGACATCCACCAGCCGACCTACCGTACTCCCAACACTCTTTCTCTCCCCAACACCGGACTCCAGCGGCGCTGAACTCTCTCAAGGACGCCAGCCACCCACCGACCGGCTTCCAGCAGCCAGGCGTCGCTTCTACCCCTCAAGCGCCGCGAAGCCAAGCTCCCGCCGACCGGACTGCAGCTGCGCCCTCTGATCCAGCCGCGGCAAGCTCTGAAGGCTTGCCTACGGCCCAAGCGGCGTCCCTCGGCCGACAAGCAGCAGAGGCGGCGCGCCGCTGCAAGACCGGACTGGACACCCGCGGCACAAGCGGACGACGCCGAGATAGCGTCCCTCTCCCCTCCCCTCTCTGCACATAAATACCCTCGCCCATTCGACAACAGAGAGTTCCTTGTACATATGAATCTGTCTTCGTGAACCTCGCCGTATCGTATCCCGTTTCGTGTACTGTTCGCCAGTTTGTACAGAAGTTTGTATAGCAGAACCTTGTACAGGCGCAGTCAGGCTTGCCGCTTCAGTACAGAGGGTAGGTTGAAAAAATAAATGCCCCCCCCCAAGGCCTATAAGGTTCTATAAGGGGATTTACGGTATGCCACATCCAATACAACGCGCTATCTTACAACACCGAACAAAGCAACGTACATACTTGTGGGAGGAGGCTTTTCTCATTCTGGGCAGCTCCTTCATGTATGCGAAGGCAAAGATGAGGGCGCCCGCCTCCACCGCGTTCATGACGACCAGAGCCAGCTTTCTCGTCTGGCTCAGAGAGTCGGCGAAGTTTGGAAGCGCCCAGAGTAAAAAGGCCAAAGACGTGAGCTGTCCAATCTGGATCATGACAGCTGAAGAAGAGAGCGCACACTACTACAGTCAGTACCTGCAATCGATGAGTGGAGTCCAATGCAAACCTGCAGTCGATGAATGAGGTCGGTGGCGGAGTGGAGGGGTGGGGGGAGGGTTAATGGCCCTACGAATGTGGGATGTGGGTCAAAGTTGGGGGGAAGGTGCTTTGATGTCTACATGTTCCTGCATGTTGCAGTATTGTTGCAACACTGGTTGAAACCCTGGAGGGACGCATAAACTCTCACTTTTATCATTTTCTCCTGGACGAAAATAGATGTTAGATTTCGCGGGTGATTCACGACAGAGGGGGTCCTTCCCCCACCCCTCCCAATCCCACCCCAGTTACATTACAGGTACAACACCTCTCAACGCCCACATTGAAGAGTGCGGTCAGAGTACCTATTAGAGATGAGCATGGGCCGGGCCTGGGCCTGATTTTCCAAGGGCGGGCCGGGCCTGCCTCATTTTTTCGCCGCGCGTTAGCGCGGCGAATTCATATACGGACGATAAATTTCGTAATGGTCTGTTCGTTCGTTCGTTCGTTCGTTCGTTCGTTCGTTCGTTCGTTCGTTCGTTCGTTCGTTCGTTCGTTCGTTCGTTCGTTCGTTCGTTCGTTCGTTCGTTCGTTCGTTCGTTCGTCGGTCCGTCCGTCCGTCCGTTCGTTCGTCGGTCCGTCCGTCCGTCCGCCCGTCCGTCCGTCCGTCCGTCAGTCCGTCCGTCTGTTACCGACCGGTTCTCCTTTATGGCTTAACAGATCTGGTCGATATTTTTTTTTGAGTATTCTTAGGAGCAATTTGGAGACACACCCTTTATTTAGATTTATTCTAAGAAAAAATATTAAAAAATTTAAACACATTTAATATTTTTGGATCCTCAAGCAAAATTTCTGTGTCCTCGAACAAAATTTTTGGCAAAACACATGCTTAAGGATAGGGCCCAATCTGGAAGGAAATTTTCTTTTTCTGGGACCAAAATTTCTGTGTCCTCGAGCAAAATTTCTGGGAAAATGCATGCTTAAGGATACGGCCCAATCTGGGAGGAAAATTTCTGTGTCTGGGAGCAAAATTTCTGGGTCATCAAGCAAAATTTCTGGAAAAACACATGCTTAGGAATAGGGCCCAAACTGGGAGGAAACCTGATGTGTTCGGGAGCAAAATTTCTGGCAAAACATATGCTTAAGAATAATGTTCAATCTGGGAGGAAAATTTCTGGGTCGGGGAGCATAATTTCTGGTCATCGAGCAAAATTTCTGTGTAAATCTGGGAAAACGCATGGTTAGGGATAGCAGCCGGACGTGTACAATCTGGGAGGAAAACTTCTGGGTCCAGGAGCAAATTTTGCGGAAAATAACGCGGCTGAAAGGCTGCGTTATTTCCCGCACTGAGAAACGCACTTGTGCGTTCGCCAGTACACGTGTCGGTCCAGCCACCCACCCATTCCTTTCTGCTAGAGGGCTACCGGGCTACACAGAGGCAGGGTGCCATAAGGCAGCGCTGACTCCTTTGGCCCTGTATTGGGGCGGGGAGGGGGCAGCGTGGATGCCTTTAGGGCGCATCAGTGCACCTAACTGTGTACGTGTACCACGGACGTGGAGGTTCTCCCTCCTGCCTCCTCCATCTGCAATTGCAATGCAGACTTTTGGACTTTCTGAAAAAGAGCAAGTTGGTGTAGCATTGTGCAATGCCACAACAGTACATTTTTCAATGCAACAAAGGAGACAATAACAGGGCGTCGTATCATATCATTGTGCGGCGATTTCCCCGATTCCAAAGGATTCGGCACTGCTAAAGAATTCCAGGAAGTGTACACCCGTCCAATCGGTGCAGAAGCACAGAGATTTCGAATGAAAGGCAGCAAACTCAAATGAAGTGCTTTTTGAAATGAGCTTGTTGGGCGAAAGTTCAATAGAAATTTGCGGGCCTGGGCCGGATTTTTGCCGATTTGGCCGGGCCGGGATTTCCAGGCCCATGCTCATCTCTAGTACATATGTGTGTGTAGTCGCCCACCCATCGCGATGAAGCGTCCGTACATGAGTCGGGCCCCGTCGGCGCCGGGCACCAGTTGGGAGTCGTCCGAGATGTAGGCCTGCACCAGGGAGACGATGCTCTGGCCGCCCGCCATGAAGAAGGCGATCAAGTAGTAGAAGGGCGTGGCCAGAGCCAGCTGCTCGCTCGCGAACGCCTGCAGGAGCATGCAGCTGATCTGGTAGAGACTGCCGCCCAGCACGATCGCGAACTTCCGGCCGAACTTGTCCGAGATCGAGCCTGAAGTGTCGCAGTGGACGCGCGGGCGGGCAGGGGATGGCCTAGAGCGGGTAGAGAATCGGCCTCTTGCGCGCGCGGTTCCGCGTCCGATTCTTGAGGGAACCCACCCACCAACGAGTGTTCGCGCTGTCTCCGCCCTAAATTGCGGATGGCGTTCTTCCGAATGTCTAAGGCGGCCCTCGTGGCAAGTACATGCACATGCCTCTAGACCGAAGCCGTCATGGAGATGCGTATGTATGCCGTACGGGCCATTGCCGGCCTCCAACCCTGCCCGGAATCCAAAAACAACGCGCTGTGCGCGCAGGCCAGCCAGGCACACACCGGCGATGGGCGACAAGAGGATGGAGACGAGACAGATGGTGACGCCAAAGAAGATCTGAATGCCGGCCAGCTTGATCTGGCGCTCGTCGTCCAGCTCCTTGCTCGAGAGGTTGGCGAAGAGCTCTCGATTCTCGTAGTTGACGCGCTGCAGCAGGATCGCGGGCGTGGTGACGCGGCCGATGGAGACGGCGAAGACGCTGAGCGCCACCACGAACTCGGCGTTGAGACTCCGCAGCACCGTCCAGGCGTTGCGGGCGTACGCGCGCGCAGCGCCCATCGCCGCCAACCTCGGCATACTGTCGAAGGAGATGCTTACAGGACACTACAGTTAGAGTGACTAGAATCGAGCGGTCGTGGCTTGTTAAAAGCGCTCCAAAAAATGGGCTGGTCGGGTATATGTACACAACTGCGTGTGGATGTTTGCCTAGATACTGGCGCATCCGTTGTGCCAACCGCGGTGACGCTATCTTGACGGAACAGTGCCGAGCGACTCAGGAGAAAGCGGGAGTATAGAAGTGCACGTGCTCGGGCCTTTGCGGGCAATTGGCTGTAGTCTGCGTTGGAACGGGTTAGCCTGTGTGTTGAACTTCATCAGGGTGTACGCGTCAGCGTACAACCCTAATATGTGACGACTTCTGAATGCGGGTTTTTGAATTTTCGATCGCCTATAACTTTTGATTGCCTGAACGGATTTCGGCGCGTTATGGCTCAAATAAACCGCCTTCTTCTGGGGCATGAAGCGCCATAAGCGTTTCCTTGTTTTACTGAATGGGGTCAGTAGTTCCAAAATGTTTCGCAAACGCGTCTTTTTTTTTTCATGTTCTCTGCCACTTTTTTGGAGCGCCGCTCGCGAACGCCAAGAGCGATTGGCCTGAAACTTGGCGTGTAAGCGCGACCCATGATGGCATTTTCAACATGCAAAGCATTTGCCTCTAGGTCCTACCAGTGTTGAGTTATGGCCGATTTTCCCCGTTTTTTTGGACATAGTCGTTTTTTTTGCCAAAATTTTTTGCGCTATAGGCGCCGCAAACCCTCAACGCAGAGATTTGGTATAATGGTGAAAGTTTATAGCCTAGACAAGTAGCATTGTAATTTAAAAAAAATTGGCGCGACCAGTGTCTATATCGACAATGGCGATTTTTTTTTTATAGTTCCGACAAGAGTAAAACTCCAAAAAATGCCATGTAAACCCCCAATTTTTTTTTATTTTCGTGAACAATACGTCAAGGCGAGTCATCGGTGGTCAATGTTTTTAAAGTTTCATCACTGGATAATGAGATATGAGCTCCTGAACCTTCGAAAAATGATTTTATTTTTAATTTTTTTTTTTTATAATTTTTTTGTTAAATTAATCGGCATGAAACTTTGCAAACATATGCTGTATACAATCAGAAATTAATCCCCCAAATGGATTCTTCCTAAATGCCCACAATCTTGAGATCCGGAACACTTAGTAATGTTGCGTCTTGGACAACAAATCGAGAGGTCGCGGGTTCGACTCCCGCTGGCGTCTCTGCCATCTCTTAAAAACCAATCAATATTGCGTTACCCCAGTGTCCCTTCCTGCCCCACCCATGTTGTTCCCATGAACCACCCTGCATTTTTTTCAGTTTTTTCGTTTTTCTTTTCAGATGTTAAAATGTTTTTTGGCTGACTTCAAGTGCTTTTGGGATGTGCACTCTCATGTGCAACCTCACAAGGCACACATTCACGCACGCACGCACGCACGCACACACACACACACACGCACGCACGCACGCACGCACGCACGCACGCACGCACGCACGCACGCACTGACGCACGCACGCACGCACGCACGCACGTCCACCCGCACTCTTGCATGCGCGCACGCACACACCGACGCACGCAAGCACGCCCGCACTCTCGCATGCACGCACTCGCGCACGCACGCACGCACGCACGCACGCACGCACGCACGCACGCACACAGCACGCACGCACGCCTGCACTCTCGCACGAACGCACACACGCACGCACGCACGCACGCACGCACGCACGCACGCAAGCACGCACTGACGCACTCTCGCACGCACGAACGCACGCACGCACGCGCGCACGCACGCACGCACGCACGCACGCACGCACTATCGTACGCATGCACGCACGCGCGCACGCACGCACGCATGCACGCACGCACGCACGTCGTAGTTGACCACCATCTTGGCCGCGCAGAGGGTCGCATAGGACGGTCCTCAACGAGCATGCTGGTTGTGGTGGCGTCCTCGTGGTGGCTGGGGTGGCGCGTCATGCGCCACTCGCTGGTGTTCAGCCCCTGATTCTGTACTCGAGGAGTTGCAGCACGTCCTTGGTGTTGAGACGTTGCCCAGGAAGGAAGGTGTTTGTAAAGAAATTCTACAGTTTTGAACTTGTACACTGTACACATTTAATACGACGTTTCGGCTACAACCCCCCTCCTCCCACAGAATGGTCTCTGGCGTCCCCCCCCCCCACCCACTTCAAAAACCCGGTTACATGTATGCTACTGTGGTAGGGAAACTCACGCCCCCTGTGTGGGTGCACCTTGTTTGCACCCGAAATCCGTGCACGCGTGGGAGCACATTTCGTACATATCAATACGAAAAAACACTGTATTAAGGAAAAATTTGCAGGCAGCTGCAAAAAAGGGGAATATGTGACTTCCGTAGAGCTGAAGTCCACTTTGAAAAAAGATTGTATAAATAAGAGCATTGCAGTGGAGTCCACTTTGAAAAACGATTGTATAACAGCATTGCAGTTGATGTGGAGTCCATTTTGAAAAACGATTGTATAAGAGCATGCAATGGTATGAACAATCAATTTGCTTGTCACATATTCGGCGTTTTTAGCGTGAGCTGTTTTGGCATATTTGATTTCGGACAACAGTCATTCTAGTGACATCACTGTTGCCCAGCTAAAAGTGACACACACCACTGCCCTACGCACATTGCAGATAGAACTAAAAACCATAAGCGCAACTGGACTCTTGGTGTGGTGTGGTATGTATTTCGATGCTGCTGATTACGGATTCTCAAAGGACAGGTAAATGATAAGTTTCAAAACGGTAATGTAGATTGTGTTTGTAGAACAGCTCCTTAAATTATACCTGAAGTGCCTGTTGTGCATATTCTCCATCCATTAACACAACAAATTTCTGTTACTGTGCTTCAAAGAATCAGTTATCCCAATTCCAGACTGCACGTATGTTTGCAGAATAGAACAATTTGTAGGTATCGTAATTCGAACTGTGGTAGAATCAAAATATTCTATTCATTGGATCATCATTTCCAACTTACAAAATATTTGAGTGTCTATGTACGTGCGTGTGTGCGCGTGTGTGTGTGTGCGTAGGTAGATATTAGAGATGAGCATGGGCCTGGAAATCCCGGCCCGGCCCGACCAAATCGGCAAAAATCCGGCCCAGGCCCGCAAATTTCTATTGAGTTTTCGCCCAACAATGAGGCAGGCCCGGCCCGCCCCTGGAAAACCAGGCCCAGGCCCGGCCCATGCTCATCTCTAGTAGATATGCGCTTTTCCTAGTATGCTAAGTGCCACTGTATTCTGTCATCATGTAGCGAGCGCTAAAAACGCCGAATATGTGACAAGCAAATTGATTGTTCATACCATTGCATGCTCTTATACAATCGTTTTTCAAAATGGACTCCACATCAACTGCAATGCTGTTATACAATCGTTTTTCAAAGTGGACTCCACTGCAATGCTCTTATTTATACAATCTTTTTTCAAAGTGGACTTCAGCTCTACGGAAGTCACATATTCCCCTTTTTTGCAGCTGCCTGCAAATTTTTCCTTAATCCTTTGTCTATAGCTTTCTTTTGGATGTACACATAAGTTGCCAGGCACTGAGAGCTACAGAAGCGGCAAGTATTGTGCTGACAAGTACTATACTGCGACGGATTCGGGCAGAGGAGCGGCTCTCACGAAAGGGTTACCCCGTGTGTTTGCTGTTGCGCCTCTCCCTATGACTAACCCAGCCCGCCGGTAAACCCGGACCCCTGATATGTACATACGTAGGTAGTGCGCGACGAAGCGTCAAAGTCCGCCCTATGGTCCTTGACCTTGACTGATGCTTCCTCTGATATGATTCTGTCGTGGACAATTTCATTTACCATACTTTTATTCAGTTCAGTGTTGCACAAGCACTTGTACGCACACGAGTGCAATGTGCACGTGCCTCGAAATGTACACAGTATACCACCCGTTGTGTACGCACACGCACACTACGAATGGTGTGCACAAAAGTACCTGTGCACATTTGGGGGCGGGTACGCACACCACACACACGGACTATGCACTAGAAGTACATACAGGTACTTGTGCACATTCGGGCGGCGGGCGCAGAGCAGACGACAATAGAGTTGACGACAATTGAACTTTTCAAAGCGAAAGGTCTGGTCGCAGCGAGGGGGTGGGGGTGGCACTGGCTGGCACTGCGCGCTTTCATGATTTGAGCGTTCGCCAGGCGTAACGGCGAGTTCGTATCCGCTTGGATAAGGTACTGTAAATCCTCCAATAGTGCCCCCACCCCAGGGCACTCAATAGTGCCCCCCAGGGCACTATACTTTCAACCTCGCTCTAGCAGGGGGCACTATTGGAATTTTTTCTTTTTTTTTAGGTGATAAAACAGCTCAAAGTACCCGGGATGTCATTCATTAATGGGCACAGCTGTACACAGGGTGGGCCACAGATAATGGACGCTGTTTGGTTTGCCACCACAATTGCTACAGTGCTCCGATCGAGCTGAAACTTGAAACATATGTTGAAAATACCTAATTTAGATGTGTGCCAAGCGAAATTGCGTTTGGTCAAGAACCAATAAAGCTACACAGTCTCAAAGTGTGCAGACTAATCATAAAGGGAAATTACCGTAATTTGTCTCAGAATTGAACCTGTGAAGGTGATATTTGTTTCATGAGCAGAACAATAGCTGCTCAAGCTCGTCTTAGTGTTGAGCAAAGAATCGCTGCTGTCTAACTTTATTATCAGCTGGGCAATGCCAGTGAAGTGGCAAAGAGTGTTGCCAATGCCTTCCCAGCGTTGAAAGCACCGTCTCAACAGTAACATCATTCGCACTGTCAGCCGGTTCGAGGAGACGGACAGGAGAGCAGCCATTGTTCTGCTCAAAAAACAATTATCACCTTCACAGGTTCAATTCTGAAAGAAATTATGGCAATTTCCCTTTATAATCAGGCTGCACACTTTGAGACTGTGTAGCTAGTTTTCTTGACCAAACGCAATTTCGCTTGACACACATCTAAATTTTGGTATTTTCAACATATATTCCAAGTTTCAGCTCGATCGAAGCACTGTAGCAACTGTGGCAGCAAAACAAAGAGCGTCCATTATCCGTGGCCCACCCCGTATACACACCACTTCAACAATACTGCTTGATTTGTGTCCCTGCATAACGCAAATCGTATGGCACTTCTTGCACCGGGGGGCACAATTGGAGAGGGAGCACTATTGGAGGATTTACGGTATGTCCATCCGTATTTCAGTGTTTTTCAGTGTTATATGACAATAAAACAGCTAAATAACACTGTTTAGACCCTATTTATACCCATTTTTGACCAAGAAGTACCAGCGTAACTGAAAAAATGGCCAGCTACCCCCCACTTTTTGCTCCAGACACCTCCAGATCTCGACCATTTACCCCCCCCCCCCACCCACTCTTCCAGACCCGGTTACAGGGGTACGATTGTAGACCCTCTTTGACATGAGTGCCATGGCAGTTGGAGTTGATCTTTTAACTTTATTTGATTTGATACCAGGAAATACACAAACCATCACGAAGATACAGTACGGCGGTTCAGTATCACAATGACACAACACAACTATCACAAAGAACGCTGGACAATGCACCCAAAATTGTTTGTTTGTTGTTATTCATCTACATACGCATGGTCATTGGTCGGTAAACAAGATTACATGGAAGAACATGAAAGCGAAGCACGAAGAACACCTGAATACAAAATAAAGCCAACTTGAGTACACAAAGCGCCAATGGCAACACAGGCTTATAAAGCAAACAAATGACTCAGAGTGCAAGACCAGCCAATACTTTACCTTGACTATCACGTGCAGTGCAAGACATGGCCAGGCGAATTCAAACAGATGATTTCATAACCTACCCAGGTATGTGTCAACTTCTGGTGTTGCATAGGGATTCCTTTCCAGCTCAGTTTCAGAGTGCTTAGATACGCATGGATCAACTGAGTGCGCTCCTCTCTTTTTGCAACGTCTCTAGTAGAATGGCGCTGTAGCATCGCAGCATGCGCCACCAGTTGCTGACCATATCAATTCGGCATCGTTGTCGACAAGTCGGACGTTGCCAGTGATTCCATCCGAAGGTGTGATGGGGAAGTCGCACTCCGTCCTCACGATCGTCAGTGGGGCGCGCGTCGCCGGCCAGTCGGTGTGGTCGCTGGCGGGGTTCACAGAAAAGTACGTTTCCATACGCAACACTGCCAGAGTTTGCAGCTTCTCGGCGACGGCGACAAAGTCGCAGTAAGACCAGACGTCCTCCTCTCCGCTAGTGTTCGACGCGATGACGCGCTCGACTCGCAGATGACGGAGGTTCGGGGCGGCCCGTAGCATCCCGGCATGAAACAGGCTGCGCGAGGAGCCCTCTTCCGTGCTCTCACTCAGCACGAGGATGTTCAGGCAAGTCAGCGCCCGCAGACGACCGGAGCCGAAGCGCAGCTCGTCTTCGTCAGCCCAGCTAGTGAGCTTGAGGCGGTCCAACCGACCAGCCATATCGTCGGACTCCACGAACCCGTGTAGACTGGGAGTAGAACGGCAGCCGAGATGCACGAGACTGGGCCAGCTCGAGTCAGCCGTTAAGGCAATTGTAGAGTGGGGAAACTCCAGACATTCAACGCCTGGCAGTCCCCTCTGCAACAGTGGCACCAGTTCTCGAGACAGGAAATCGTCTGTGGAGGACCAAAGCGCGAGTCGGAGATAACGAAGCCCAGCACTGAAGGTCTGCCTTTACATCCACTGTGCAGAACGAAATACTTTTCGCAAGAATAGCGTGTAAATAGTCACCAACATACATGTAACTAAGGTGGGGGTGGGGGGGGCGGGTTGGAGCCCCAGGAAGTTTGCCCCTACCCAGCACCCCCAGAATTTTCCTCAAGTTTCCAACTTGGAAAAATTTTAAAGGGTCCCTTTACCCTTTACCCAAGGGTACCTTTACGACATTCGCTGATTAGACGCAAAGAAAAGAGTTTGTCTGTGGCGCTGTGTTTTCTGAGTAAAGGACGTATTTTGAGGCCTCTGAAGGGCATGTTGTTGTAGAATTTGAAAAGAAATTGCCTTTTTTTGCCCCCTCCCAAAACCAAAGCCCGGCTAAGCCACTGGCGTGATGTAGCTTTTTTATGGTCGTATATCAGTAGTAAGCACATCATAATTTACTCGCATTCGTCGTTTTAAACAGATTGAAAAACGTTCTAAAATTTCTGGTGTGATTGGGGTGTGTTTGGTGGGGTTTCGGAAAGTTTTTGTGGTAGTGAAAACCCCACTCAACTCAACCACTAGCGGATCCAGGATTTTCTGACAGAGGTGTAGAGAACGTCAACTTTTTCCACTACAATTTAAAGTCAAGTCAAGTTTTCCGAAAAAGTCAAAGTTTTGGCCTTGGAATTTTTGTTTTGATGATAGAAAATTATGAATGGTAGAAAAAAATTATGAATGGAAGAAAATTATGGGATCATGCAGCCCCTTACGCATCAAACGCGAGTTACAAGAGCACCACAGCGCTGTAGGCGAAAATTTTGCGCTTTTGAGTGCTGTAATCCAAGGAAAACGAAAAAAAGCTGCCTCATTCGCCCCTGTACTCGTCCTTTACTTCTTTTACCCTGAGCTCCCTTCCCCCCCCTCCCAATTCTGAGCTGACAGGAGGGGGGAACCTGCCCCCTCGCTCCCTTCTGGATCCGCTACTGCACTCAACCGCCACCTCAGTGTTGCACAAATCCAGGGTTGCACCATTAAAAAAGAGTGACACACACACACACACACACACACACACACACACACACACACACACACGCACACACACACACACACACACACACACACACACACAAACACACCTCTTCAAGGCGTCACACACAAAAGCTGAGAGAGTGTCGAGGAGATTGGCATTGATCCAAGGCAGTGGTCGTCGGCTCAACTGAAATCAATTGTAAACAAAATGTTGAAAAGCAGGGTGTATTGGTGTATTAAAAGGAATTTATTTGTTTGCAACTATTTTAAGTAGAAAAGTGCAAAATACCGACTAAGTGCAAAATTGGCTCGAGGTCCGGGAAAATGAAAGCCAGCACAGCACCCTCCCCCCCAAAAAAAAAACAAGCATCGAACAATGAGTGTAAAGGACTGCAAGCGCGCCATCGCCATGGGCCCTTCTTGCGACGCCAACTGTAGACGGCAAATCTGCAGGAATCCTTTCAGTTCGTCCACCTCCTTCTGGTTCATCTTGTTCTTGCGCTTCTCTGTCATTTTGGTCACTCCATGCACCCATTCGTCCACAGAAGCGTCTTTCGCAGCCAAACGTGCGCAGCAGACGCTTCGAACGCCCTTTGCCGACACAAATGTGATGATCTACAGCCGTTCGTACCTACAACCTGCGGGTGCGCGCGCGACGTCACACCAACCAGCGGCTTGTCAGCCGACTCTTCCAAAAGTTCGACGGTCATTTTGCGAGCTTCCACGAGCCAGCCAGTGGCGTTTGGAAAAAGATTAAAAGCGAATAACGCCGCGGTCAATCTCAACGTCGCGATACCTCGCAGCGTCAAGTTCGCCACCACTTCGTCCAGCACGGGCCGGGGAAGGCGCTCCATTTTGCTACGAGTTTACTTTAGGCTCAGTGAAAAGCAAGCAGGCAAGCAGGCATGGAGGCAGATAAAGGTAAATGCTTGCAAAATACAGCAAGAAACCGTATAACTTGCGACATGGAAACGACGTTCTAGAGCTCTCTGGGAGTCTGAATGCACGCACGCAAGCCAGCGAGCAGCTACTGAATGAGTTGCAGCAGCCGAAGAAGCCTAGGTACCTAAGCCTGAAAACGTGATCACATTGATTGCACGCGAGGCCACGCAGTGCGATGCAACGAGTCGCGGCGCGACGAAACTTCGCATTGCGTTGTTCTACTATTTTGACTTTTGACGCGTTTTTTTGTTCGGGAGATACGGTAGACGCGTTGTTACGCATTACCGAACTTGTGGGGGACCTTCTTTTTTTTCTTCGTTGCCAGCCCGGCCGGCCCGGCCCATGCTCATCCCTACTAGACGTAGACAAGACGAGCGAAACGCTGACTTCGGCTTATAGCGCCGTTCAGAGAAGTGTTGGCAGTGGCACTCCCGCATCATCGGATCCTTTGCGAGCTTCACGCTTCACTGAATTACAACAATCGCTGATAACCGGCACACCTTCATCAGTTTTTTTTGGTTGTGTCTTTCTTTCATTCTTTTCTTCGGTGTAGTGCAAGAGCAAAGAGCGAAGATGGCCTCTCTGTCGCTGGGCGACATCAACAAGCAGCTGCACGCAAAGCGCGCAGTTCGCGGGCAAGCACGCGTGCCACATGGCGGTGCATCGCAAATACAAAAGACGACGCAGGTCCGTAATGCTCGGTAATGCCTAATAACAAGTCTACCGTAGCTCCCGAACAAAAAATCAGTGTACTGCCCAAAAAGGTGAAAGTGCTGAAAGTGTACCGCCCAAAGAGGAAAAGTCCGAACCGGCGCTTGCCTTTGAAGATGGCGGAGCCAAACAAGTGGGAGACGGTGGTGCGGCGAGGCGGCAAGCGAAAGGAGAAGTCGGCAGAGCCCATGCCTCCA
The DNA here is from genome assembly GCA_030248085.1 of Paralinhomoeus sp. GSCO2_6. Lineage (NCBI taxonomy): Eukaryota > Metazoa > Nematoda > Chromadorea > Monhysterida > Linhomoeidae > Paralinhomoeus > Paralinhomoeus sp. GSCO2_6. The sequence continues at coordinate 730 of JASAMY010000608.1, read as the reverse complement.
GCAGACGGCGCCATGATGACTCGCTCCAAGTACTCAGTTGCAGTTGCAGTATGGACCACAGGCTGATAGATACGCATTCAGATCGCAGCAGATGCAGCGCGGCCAGTTCAGTGGCGAGCAGACGGGAAGGGGCGGTTTTGACCGGCCCGACACTAGGTCAGGTGCGGAGTTAAAAATTAAAAAAAAACTAAGCTGGATCTTTTTTTGATAAAAAAATCCTTTGTTATTGGGCAAAGTATATTCTGTGTGAGTAGACCAGAACAATAACACGCACTCACCCGCCCACCCAACCCCATGTGGGTTGCCCTGGAACTTTTTTTAGTTGCGCACCGGAGCGGATTGATTCTTTCATCCCTCATATTCTTGTTGTTTTACTAAAGTTTACATATTGTTTTTTTTTAATGTGTATCCACTGGCGGATCCAGGATTTTCTGACATAGGGGGGAGGGGAGAAGGTCACCCACAAACTACACTACTATGGAATAGCGAAAAATAACGGAATTTGTGAGCTCCCTTACGAATCAAACGTGAGTTGAAGAGAACCACAGCGCCGCAGGCGAAAATTTTGCCCTTTTGAGTGCCAGAATCCAAGGAAAACGTAAAAATCTGCCCATTTCCCCTTGTGCTCGCCCTTCTTTCCTTCTTCTCCCCCTGATCTCTCCCCCCCCCCAAATCTGAGCTGACAGGAGGGGGAGACCCCCCCTCTCCCCCCCGTCTGGATCCGCTAGTG